>JAKUCV010002483.1:0-66957 GCA_028386065.3 Turnera subulata | reverse complement strand
TGTTGGGAATAACCGCAAAAGATTCGCGAAAATAAAAGGAGACACAAAGATTTTAACGTGGTTCGGCCTTAATCTTGCCTACGTCCACGGACTTCAAATCTTCCACTAATATAAAATATTAATACAAAAGAACCTCTCAATAAAATCTACCCACAAAAGTGTTTCCCAAAAAATACCCCCAAAGTATTTTTCCTCACTATTTTGTCACTCCTAAACGAGAGGGACTATATTGTCACTTCTGAAACTTAGAAGGACTAAACTTCTTCTTCCTAAATTTAGAAGGACTAAACTTTACCTTCTCTCCTTCCTCTCCCTCTCTCCCACTCTTCTCCTCTTCTTTTTATTTCTGTGTGGGATGTGTTTAGCTTGCCATAAACCATGCCTTTATATAGGCATGGTTCTTCATCAATTTTCAACAATTGTAGGTGCCTAAACTCTTGCCTAACCTTGACTTCTCTTTTTTCCTTTCAACAATGGTGGCTTCTTTGACCAAAACAATTCATCCCATACCTAACACAAAGCTTTCTCTTCTCAAAGTATCCACTCTAAATTAAAGAAACATCCTCTGAATCTAGGTTATCTTTTTGGCAACTCCTGCTGGTAATCGGAATAGAGACATGAAATAAAGAGGGAGGGAGGAAAGAACAGATATGATCAATAACACTCTACAAGAATCTGGCCTTCCAAGTCTTTAATCTCCTTTGGAACTTTTCAATCACCGGGGACCAACTCGCCAATTTTTTCATATTCGCTCCCAATGGGAGCCCAATGTATTTAAAGGGCAGTTTTTCATCCTTGAAAAGCAAGGTATCAGCCATTAACCTGGATGTTGCCTCGTCAGTATTCACCCCCACCACGCTACTTTTAAAGAAGTTAATGCTCAGTCCTGATATCAATCCGAAGCAACGTAGGGCCCTTTTAAGATTTAGAAGAGATTGAATATGAGCATGAGTAATCAGAAGTGTGTCATCCGCAAATTGGATTAGGTTGGCTGGGATACCGTGAATTCACATGTCCTTCACCAGACCAAGAGATATCGTCGAGTCCAGTATGCTCTTGAGACCTTCTGCTGCCAATAGAAATAAAAAAGGGGAAAAGGGGTCCCTTGTTTTAAACCCTTGCTCGTACCAAACTGTGAGGTATGAGATCCAATAATGAGGATGGCAAGAAGGGATGATTCGAGATATTCTTTGACCCATGAAATCCATTTGCGCCCGAAACCTATTGATTCCACAACCTGAAAGAGATAGTCCCAAGAGATAGAATCATAGGCTTTCCAGAAGCCTAATTTCCACACCACTGCTGAGACTTTGCTTTCTTACAAAGAGTCTATAAATTCAGAGGCAATCAGAGCTGCATCCAATATGTTTCAGCCTTGTATGAAGGCGTGTTGGGAATCGTTGATGACTGCTGGAAGGATAGGCCTCATCCTATTAGATAGCACTTCTGACTATCTTGTAGAGGCCACTGACTAAGGTGATTGGTCTAAAATCAATAAACTCTTCAGCCCCCTCCTTTTTTCGCAATCAGTGTTATATAAGAGAAATTGACTCCTTTTGGGGATCTGCCTTTATCAAAGAAATCACAAACCAAGTCAAAAACATCCTCTTTTACCAAGTCCCAACATTTTTTATTGAAAGCATGAGTGCATAAAAGAATGGGAGTTGAATTACCCTTTATGCTTGTTTTTTTTTTTTTGAATTTCTCTTTTTAGGTTGGGTTATGTTGGTTATTAGTTTTTCCTCTATTGTGATCTATTATTTACAGTAATTTTCGGTTGGTTAAACGTGTCGAACTAAGATTTTGGCTCCATTTTTTTTTGTAAGGAGTATCTGTGCTTTGTTTAATGTGTTTTGTTTTCGTTCATTCACCTAGGTTGTCTTTTTGTCTTTCATAGTGAACAGACTCTGTAGGCTGTTGATTGTAGTTTCACTTTGAGCAATCAGATCAAAAGGACAAGTGATTGTCCTTGCGTTGTGTCTTTCTTACTATAATTTGCGATAAATCTTTTCGTTTGATATGCACGCTATTTTTCTTCTTAAGCAACAGAGAGGCATCATAGCATCATTCCAATACTATAAGGGCTGGACATCTGTTGAAACAAACAAACACACACAGTAGTTATATTGAAGCCCCAAGCCATTCTATGTTTCTATGTTTCATTGTTTTTAGTCATAGTTTCCCATACAGAGTTTAATACACAATAACCTAACTAATCAACAACTCCTCTCTCTCTTATCAGTATATTATATTGTGGAGTATATATAAGCAGGGTAAGGTGCCCAAAAACCAATGAGATGGTTTCTAACTACCATAGTTGATTTGGCCACTTGTCCTTTTTTTTTTTTCCTTAAACGAAGTGGCTCTATTTTGTTTAATGTGAAGAATGGGCATGGCTACTATTTTGGAACAAATATGGGAATAGTGGCCATGGCCATGAGCATTTGGTTGGAAGCTTTTCCTAGAATTGGTTTGTTTTTTTTCATGGATGCGTGGGCATTATGTTAATTATAGTGATATGGTTATAAATTTTCTCAAGTTAACAGCCCAACAAACGGGAATTGGGCTTAGGACTGAAATGGACTTCCTAATTAAATGTTTAGGACGTTGTCGGCCGAATAGTTAAGTTTAGGATTGAAACAGAAAACTACTTAAAAACTATTTAAAGTTTTAGGACTTCTAAGGCCATTATCCGAAAAAACCCCATATGTATACAACCATGCAAACCGTGCCCAGTTTTCACTCTCGTGGGCCGGTCAAAATTCTAATTTTTTTGGCCCTTGCATTCGCTACAGGAAACGACGCCGTTACAAGAACGAAATAAATAGGGAATTCGCAGCACCCTTGCACCGCCCTCAGTCGTGTTCGTTTGTATAATCCCTAATCCCTAAACATTGAGTGTCACTATTCGCATCCGCTGCATTGTTGTGCCCTCCGCCGCCGTCACGCTCCCGACCTCGCTATTTCTGGGCTCTTTCTGGTTTGGATTGAACGTTCCGTGGGGTGTTTGATGCATTAATCCTTGCAGTTATCAGAGCCTTTTGTTCGTCCCCTCCATATCGCATACTTTGTTGAGATAGATACTCAAAATAGCCAGCCTGCCATGAGTACCAAATCCAGAAACTTCCGCCGCCGTGCCGACCACGACGACAAAGACACCCCACCCCCTCCTCCTCCTCCTTCTTCTTCTTCCAAGCCCAAACCGAAGAAGCTGCTTAGCTTCGCCGACGATGAAGACGAGAACGATGCGGTGGCCATCAAGCCACCCAAATCCTCCTCCTCCTCCTCTCGGCTTGCCAAGCCATCCGCAGCCTCCTCCTCCTCTCACAAGCTGACGTCGTCCAAGGAGCGGCTACCCCCGCCGAGCTCGAATGTGCAGCCGCAGGCGGGGACCTACACCAAAGAAGCCCTTCTCCAACTCCAGAAGAACACCCGCACCCTCGCCTATTCCAAACCCCCTCCCTCCTCCTCCACACCCACTCCCCCGCCGCCTCCCAACCAGCAGCCCCCCAAAATCATCCTCAAGGGCCTCCTCAAGCCCTCCTCCCACCAAGATGCAGATGGCCTTTACGTCGATGATTCCGATGGCGGTGGCCCCAATCATGCTCGTCAGGACGATGACGATGACGCTGATGATGAGAACTCTTTCATCCCCGACGAGGAGATCATTAAGAAGATTAGGGCTAAGAGAGAGAGGATGAGGCTCTCCAGGAAGTCCTCTTCCGCCCCCGATTACATCTCCTTGGACGGGCCGCCCCCTCTCCACCCCTTGAGCGACGACGATGACGACCACCTCCTCGACCGCGAAGACAAGAGGATCCCCATGATCGGTACCAAAAGCCGCCCCACCTCCAACAATCACCACCACCACCACCAAGAAGCTGCTCCTGTTGGTGTCTTTCAGGCTGTCGATTCTGGTGATGCCGATGCTGCCAAAAACCTCTTGGGCAGAAGATATCCCAATGTGGGTCCGGGGGATGAGGATGAGGATGATGAGGAGAAGGACAACGAAATTTGGGAGGACGAGCAGTGCAGGAAGGCTTTGGGAAAAAGATTGGATGATGACCATCCTTACCTTCATCTTCCCTCTGCTACTCCTCTTCCTCCTCCTCCTCCTCCTGCTGTCGTTGTTCCTTCCAGGCCTCCTGTCATCCCCAGCATTGGTGGGGCTTCTCAACCACTCCATGCCTTGTCCATTCCCGAACAAGCCCAGCTTGCCCTTAGTGCGTTGCACGATAATTTCAAGAGGATTAAGGTACCACCTCCGTTTCTACCTTTTTCTACTCCTACATTCTGTCTTGTAACTTGTTCTCATCGCCGCTTATTGTCAACCTTTCACATAATAAATTACTGCATTGACTATTTATGTTTTCCCATATTTTTACATTTTCCATCCTAAATTTCTGTCATTTGTTGTCAGGAATCTCATGCTAAAACTGTCTCCTCGCTTGCCAAAGCTGATGAGAACCTTTCTTCCTCCCTCTTGAATATTACTGCCCTTGAAAACTCTCAGTCCGCTGCTGGTGAGAAGTTCATCTTTATGCAAAAGCTTCGTCACTTTGTTTCCCTTTTATGTGATTTTCTGAAGGTATGTGCACCTAATTATTATATTCCTTGCATATTCTCTCATTTTTCCATCCTTAAATCATCAAAGAAAGACAAGAAATTGACTGTTTACTTCATGTTACTATGTTGATGCTGGTACTAGTCCTTATGCTTCAATCCTGATACTTTTCAGGATAAAGCTCCTCTTATTGAGGAACTGGAAGAACGAATGCAGAAGCTTCATGAAGAACGTGCTTCTGCCCTCCTGGAAAGAAGATCGGCAGATAATGATGATGAAATGGCAGAGGTGGAAGCTGCTGTTAAGGCAGCATTGTTGGTTTTCAAAGAACGTGGTAACAGTCCAGCAATGATTGCAGCTGCAACAAGTGCAGCGCAGGCAGCATCAGCTGCCTCTAAAGAACAAACAAAGCTGCCTGTGAAATTAGATGAATTTGGTCGAGATATGAACCAGCAGAAACGCATGGATGCTAAACGGAGGGCTGAGGCCCGTCAACGCAAAAAGGCTCAATTTGAGTTGAAGAGATTGTCTTCCATGGAAGTGGATGGTGCCAATCAAAAAATTGAAGGAGAGTCCAGCACGGATGAGAGTGACAATGAAAGTGCTGCTTATCAATCGAGCCGTGATTCGTTGCTTCAGGTGGCGGATCAAATTTTCAGTGATGCTAGTGAAGAATACGCCCAGCTTTCCCTGGTCAAAGAAAGGTTTGAAACATGGAAAAAGGAATATGCAACAACGTACCGTGATGCTTACATGTCAGATAGTGCACCTGCAATCTTCTCGCCCTATGTAAGGAGGGAGCTTCTAAAGTGGGATCCGCTTCACGAGGATGCAGATTTTTTTAAAATGGAATGGTACATAATTTGAACTCTCCTAAAGTATAAAGAGTGCCTTACTAATTTTCTCGCCTATTTTATTTTACAACCAAGGTTTTGATATCATAATCCACATTTTGCAGAGTGATGGGTCATATTCTGATTATGTAACTTTTGCAATAGAAATTCATAATACTCTCTCTTCGTAGCCTACAGTGTTAATTTGAATAGCACTTCATGAGCCTCTTTGGCAAGTTGCTTAACCTTGCAATTAGGATTGCCTCCGTTTTCTTTCTTTGTTAGACAGATCTTGCCTCGTCAAGTTTGTGTAATTGACTTGTTGTTGTAACTCTGTATGCATGCTGGTTTTTTATTTCGTCTTGTTTTATTGTCTCCTGTACACTGAGTATTTCTTATCCTGCGCAGGCATTCCTTGCTGTTTAATTATGGTATGCGTGATGATGGAAGTGATTTCAGTACTGACGATGCTGACAGTAATCTCGTCCCTGAACTAGTGGAGAAAGTTGCAATTCCGATCCTGCATCAGGAAATTGTCCACTGCTGGGACATGCTTAGTACTCGAGAGACAAAAAATGCTGTTTCTGCCACAATCTTGGTTACAAATTATGTTCCGGCTTCTAGTGAGGCTTTGGCAAATTTATTAGTTGCAGTTCACACACGTCTGGCTGATGCGGTTGCTAATATTACGGTAATATTATTTTGGATTTGATTTTCTAAACATAACTTCCATGTCTTCTCTTTGAGACACTCATGTAGATACACAATACATGGAGATGTGCATCTTTCTCTCTTATTCGTTATTGACTTACGCATATACACTTTCAAAGACATATATATGTTTGCATCTTTGCCTATCTATAGGAGCTGT
Source organism: Turnera subulata (assembly GCA_028386065.3). Taxonomy (NCBI): domain Eukaryota; kingdom Viridiplantae; phylum Streptophyta; class Magnoliopsida; order Malpighiales; family Passifloraceae; genus Turnera; species Turnera subulata. The sequence goes on along the minus strand of JAKUCV010002483.1, from coordinate 60,689 downwards.
AATTCATAGACTTATTGACACTTTTGCATATCGAAGGTCCCAACCTGGAGCCCGCTTGTCCTGAAGGCTGTGCCAAGTGCTGCAAGAGTTGTTGCATATCGGTTTGGTGTGTCTATTCGTTTGATGAGAAACATCTGCTTGTGGAAAGAAATCCTTGCATTGCCAGTTCTAGAGAAGCTTGTGCTCGATGAGCTTTTGAGTGGGAAGGTTTTACCTCATATTTGGAGCATCGCCTCTGATGTTCATGATGCTGTCACAAGAACTGAAAGGATCGTTGCTGCTTTATCTGGGGTGTGGGGAGGTCAAAATGTCACAGGAGGCCACAGGTATTGACAGTGTTTTGTTTATTTTATCCTATCTGTCAACTTGATTGGATTGCTGAAACATAGTAATCTATTGATACAGCTGTTTGCTTCAAACACCTTTCTTCTGCTCATAACTGCGAGTCTACTTCATTTTGAATGTGCTGTATTTTTTCTTCCTTATTTTATTGGGCTCTGTTGTCTTTTTTACTTAGATTGGTTTCTAATGATCGATTCAATATTGACTTCGTTTTGCTTTCACTCTGCTTTTAATTCTATCTGCTATTTCTTTCGTCTTTATTGATTTGAAATACCGTAATACAGTCGCAAGTTGCAACCCTTGGTGGATTTTGTGATTTCATTGGGAAGGACACTGGAGAAAAGGCATGCATCAGGGGTGAGTGGGACAGAGACTGGTGGACTTGCTCGTAGACTGAAGGCAATGCTAGTTGAGCTGAATGACTATGATAATGCTAGGGCCATTGCTAGAACCTTCCATCTCAAAGAGGCTTTGTGAAAGCAGTGGTCTGTGCAAAGGCTTGCTGAGTTGGTCGCGAGTTATAGAGAAATTAGCTGCTGAATGGATGGATGAGGTCAAGGAATATGGTAGATGCCTTTTGTGCATATGTTTAAACTTCCCGACATGGGGCATTGAGCGAACTATGGCATCAAGACTGATTACCCGCAAATGGCTACTCCAGAAACACAGCCTAGCAAGCGGAGGAAAAAGAAGTCCATTGTCTGGGAATACTTCATTATCGAAACTGTGAGTCCAGGACGTAGGGGGGGATGCTGTAAGCAGTGCAAACAAAGTTTTGCGTATGGTACAGGTTCAAATGTAGCTGGTACCTGCCACTCCAAAAGCTACATTGCCAAGGGTACCTGCCTGGCTCTTGGCCATGCTGTTATTTGTTGCCTTGCTGACTGAAGTTTGGAGGGCAAGCTATTTTCTGTCACTTTCAATCCAGTAACTGACCCAGGCTTTGAAAATCTGAAATCCCTGCTGTATGTGAAAAGTCCTCTCATCCTTAATGGTCAGTTGATTGGTAGCTGCATTGCATGTATACTTTGAGCAAGCACTGGGAAGGATGTGTTATGGGCAGGGTAAGATATCATCAAGGGAATCCAGGGTAGTGTCAAGTATGTGAAGACATCAGAATCCAACGATGAAAAATTTATTGAGCTCAAGAAACAGGTTGAAGTCCCCAGCGAAAACGTTTTGTTCTTGGACAATCAAACTCAGTGGAACACGACATCTCAACTGCTTGTGCCTATTCCGAGTTGAAAGAAGTTTTCTCTTGGTTGGATACGTGTGATCCCCATTGTAAAGAGCCACCATCCATGGAAGACTGGAGGCAGGTTGAGACTGTATGCACTACAGCTAGCCCAGTTGGCATCACCCTTTTCCGTATAGTTTGGAAGATGTCATGCAGTTGGAAATGAAGATCCTCTAGTTTGCTGTGTTGCTGAAGTGATGCATGAGAAAATTAGCAAACATTGGAAAGATTGCAGCTCGGTTTTAGCAGTGGCAGTGATTATAGATCCCAGGTTCAAAATGATGCTAGTCGAGTTTAGTTTTTCAAAGCTATTCGGAGATGATGCTCCTAAATATATCAAGCTTGTGGATGGTGGAATCCACTAGCTGAGAACTTCCTTTACCTGTTACCCCAACTCATGCGGAGGATGTGAGCACTCGGAGCATGAAGACAGATGAGCAACAGGGTAGTCTTTTGTACGGGCAGATTTCGATATGTACATAGACTGCCGGGCTTCATAAATTAATTTAATTTATTATTTTTAATTGCCTACTTTGACAATTATATTTTTACATTAATAACAATCTATTCGAGAGGGTAATCGCGAAAAAAATTATTATTGGGACTTTCCACATATTATTCGTTATGAAATTTTCTTACTAATAACAATCATGAAAAAATTTTCTTATATTTTTACATTAATAACAATCTACGCCTTACTTTATTGAATATATGTACACCCATTTAACATATGGTACACTGATTTTGCAATTATTTCTAATATAGTCAAATCTTAGTTGAAGTTTACTGAGGAGTCTCCCATTGTAACATTAATTTTTATAGTATAAGTGACAAAAATAATTAACAATTTATATAGTGACCTTTTTTTTTTTTGAGAAATATTTATATAGTGACCTTAATATATTGTGTTTAGGCAACTGATGTATTAAGGCAATCAGTGAAGACTTCGTCTATGTTGGGGAAAATATTTAATATCATATTATTATGTAAAAAAGTTACACAAGATATTTTCACCTAAATGAAAAAAAAAAATTATATAATAACATGTTTGGGACATTACAATTATCTTTTACTACTTTTTTTTTTAATTAACATCGGTGCCATGCCATCTATCATTATCTTAAGACTTGAATTTATTTTGGGGCTTTTGTCTTCATTTCTCTAAAATGCACCAAAAGTTGATTAAGGCGGTATATAGGTTAATGGAATCGATCAATTTTTGGAAGAGAGTAAATTCAGGTCAACAGTATACGTGTAACGATTTAGTAATATACTCGTTTGTGATCAAAATCTTTGTTGTGCAGACGTAGTTGAAGATTTCAAACTAGAGGAGGAAAATATGTTAGAAGAATTAATAGGAATAAGGAGTGATGTCAGCTCTACATGGATTCCGGTTACAATAATGTAGCCCCATACGTAATCAAATTCATGTCCAGAGTACTACACGTTTACACTGTAAGGTTTATATATGATGACCAAACAAACCTAGTTCCAAGAGTCCCAAATATATAACTATTCTACACTATTTGTTTCTTTCATGGTTGCGGAATTTTGTATGATAGTTTATTGAAAGAATGGTGATGGTAGCTTATTTTATTTATGGGAAGTTTATCATATCCTCTCGGAGAACATGGTGGAAGCTTCCGGTTTCTACAAAATCTTATGCACAGATTATATTGTGACTTGCTTTTATTATTATTATTTTTTGTTATACTGACACAAAGCAAAAAAAAAAAAAGGTGTGTTACAGTTTAATATTTGGTTTTTTAAGCAAGATTTTGAAGAAAATTGGGAGAACTTTACCCTTAATAAGTAACGGCTAGAAACAAAAAGGAGTATACTCATGTCCAAGTCCAATTACAGAAAATGTGTGGCTTTCATATACATCAATCTTTTCCTGCATCGTGTGTAGGATGGTTGAGCATTTTAGTCTCTCTTAATTTGTGCCGAGTGCATTCTTTCGCAGACAAGGATTTTGATGCAAGACCCCGAAACTATGTTAGTTTGTCATGGTAGGGTGACACTTATTCTTTTTGCCACCAGCACTTGGTTGATTGCATTGAACAATAAAAAATGGGTGTTTTCAACTTTCAGGCCTACATCAAAGAATGAGTACTTAACAAATGATGGTCTACTTCATCACTGGGTCTATATTTGGCCGAGTAGAAATGAAAATCTCTTCCAACAACGGTGGTCTTCCATTATCAGAAAATTGAATAAGCAGTCTTCATGTAGTTTCACCATCCGACTTACTTAAATCTTCATTGACAGTGGCTCAGGGCACAATCTGGTGGCTTCCATATACTTCCACTAATCGTTTTTTCAGGTACGGTAAAAGGTCCTCTTGGGCCTATCCATGAACAAGTCATTAATCTACTTGGTATAATTAATTTGAAAATCATACAAAATTAAGTTTCAAACTCTCATATCCAATTAGAGCTATACTCACTAGATTAGACTCAGCTATTGCGGGGTTAATCAAATACATTTCAGTTCTATATCAAGGAGGATAATCAAATACATTTTTTTTTTTTGATGAGGTTCGGGTTAATATATGTATAACTTCTTTTTCATTTTATAGTCAGTATTCAACAATGTTTTTTTTTTTTTTGAGAATCAGTATTCAACAATGTTATTAACGCAAACCGGCAGTTGATGCTGTTGGGCCACTGCGTTATGGTTTTTCCGGATAAATAATATTCCGATTAATGTCACATTTCGTCCCTGTGTTGCCTCCTCAAATTGAAATTCGTCCTTATGTTGAGTTTTGATTGGTTTTGATCCCTCAGTTGGTCAATTTTTTAAGGTTTTAGTCCTTTTTACCGATTTTACCCCTAAATTCAGTACTTTACTGTTTAAACCAGTTTACCCACCCGAAATCCGACCCAACTAACCGACCCAACCCGGAACCTTATTCAAAAATCTCCAATAAACAAATTACTCTACCTCCCAACATCAAAAATTTTAAAATCATAAAAAAATACAAATTATTTTTAAAAAATTTTTTAAAAATCATAAATCAATTTTTTAAAAAAAATTTAAAAAACTTATAAAATCATAAATCAAATTATTTTAAAATTTTAAAAATTTTAAAATTTAAAACTTTCTTCTCCACATGGTAAGCTTTTCTCTACTTGTCTAGAAAAAATTATATTTTCAAAAATTTTTAAACTAAAAGATAATTTACTTTATGATTTTATATTTTAAAAAATATTTTAAAAATATTTTTGTACTTTTTTTTAATGATTTCTAAAATTTTGATATTTGGAGGTAGAGTTATATATTTATTGGAGATTTTTTAATGGGGTTCCGGGTTGGGTCGGTTAGTTGGGTCGAATTTTGAGTTGGTAAACTGGTTTGAATATTAAAGTCCTGAATTTAGGGGTAAAATCGGTAAAAAGGACTAAAATCTTAAAAAATTGACTAACAGAGGGATCAAAACCAATCCAAACTCAACACAAGGATGAATTTCCATTTGAGGAGGCAACATAGGGACAAAATGTGACATTAATCCAATAATATTCAAATCCGGGTTGAACTGAAAATTTACAAAAGGAATTATTAACTCTGGAAACTAACTGGGGTCATGAATAATAAGGTTCAACTAGCTAGACCAGTCCGGGTTAAAAACACTGGTATTCAATCAGTGGAACAGTGGTCCAGGGCTGCTTGGAAATATATGATAGATATGCAGAAAGTAATCCGTGCAACTAGCATATACAAGAGTTGCCTATAAGTATAACAAATGTTCTCACTGACTTTGGAAGTGATGGCGGAAAGTTATTTAAAAAATCACTAGTGTACAATTATTTAAGGCGAGAATAAATAAATATTTGGTCTCACTATACTAAAATAATAAGGATACTTCTTATATTTGTTTATGCTTCTTAAATATTTAATTTGATGAAACGCCCACCGTACACAGTAAACACGTGCCGGAACTGTGACGACCCAACCCAACATGACTCAGCATACAGTGTGTACAACAACAACTCGGCCCCAACGGCCCAAAATATCAAACATCAATGATAATGAAACCGGCCCAATGGCCCAACGGCAAAATAAACAGCACAGCGGAAGACTTAACGACTCACAATGACTCTGTATGCAACCCATGATGCAACTAATGGATCCGAGTCCTGTCCAAGGGGTAACGCTGCAGCCTGTCTGGAATGCACCAAGCCTGTACATGAAACAACTCATCCTACGGGATGAAAGCCCACAGGTGAAGGATGAGTCCGAAGTGCCCACCGGGTAAACCCATAAGCAAATATACATATACATACACCGTAACTATTCCAAGTCACAACACAACAATTAACCAAGGTTCTCACGAACCTTAAATACACACTGGTGATTCTAGACACGCTATTCCAATTTTATTATCAGGGCCCCTATCACAAGTTAAATGATGGCCGTCGCCTGGTAGTCAAGCTAGCTAGCCCGTGGACCCCGCCCTGGTACCTCCACGTAAAACTGGCACAGACAGGGAGCAGGACCAACCACTAACTCTCCCCCAGCGCCTAAAAATAATAATTGGTACAGACAGGGAGCAGACCCCAAGCACACTCTCCCCCAGCACCATAAATCAGACTACCATCTGGCTGTTCCAACATTTAACTGTGACTCACTAGATGTCTAAGTGTATTCAATTTTATTATTTCCTTTTTCCTCGACTAGTTACTACATCTCTATCATCCAACCATTATCTCATTATCCCGAGCAGGCTCGCAGCCTCTCCGCTCGTCTGGATAATAATCAATACCATACTGTCATCACATAATAGTACCCCCGGTACTCAACTCACACAATTCTACAGTCAACAACTACAATAATCTTACTTATATCCACAATCCCAACATCATCAATTATATCAACAGCAACAATTATCAACTTAATACCTCACACAACAACCATACACTGCCACAAGGCTTCACACCAGCAATGTCACATATAGTCAACAACTCAACAGTAGCAATATTCTCAACAACATCGATGGCAACAATTATCAACATAATTCATCACACAACAAACCATACACAGCCACAAAGTATCATACCAGCATCATTGGACTCAGTAAACAAACAGCAACTTGATATCACGGGATGTAAATAAATATTTACTTAACCTCACCTTAGCCGATTACCAACTCAGGAAACATCAATCGGTCCAAAGCCGGTTCCACAGGAACTGCTCGATATCATAACCTATACAACAAAACAACATGCTCACATAAATTCACATAATCGGTATTTTATGATGCCAAACTGCGTAATAACCCATCCCGGTTCTTATCCCTTATTATTTCCATTTACCGAAAATATTTACCGTACGTATTTCTGAATATAATTTTGGTACCATACTTTAATTAAAACTCTTTTCAAAATATATTTTCACAAAATAACTATAATTTACAAAATAATAATTTCCAAAATTTTCCAGAAAAATATTAACCTATTTATAATTTCTAGAAAATATTTATAGCATTTATCTTTTCTAAATATATATACAATTTAATTTCCAACAAAATATAATTACTTTTAATTTACAAAATACATATTCATATACATACACCAAAATCATAATTTCCAGACGAAATAGTATGCATACTAAATTTACAGAAATTATTTTCGAGGTATATATATTTTTTCCTAATTAATAATAGTTTTTCAAAACAAAACTTAATTATTTACCCAAGTAAATATATTTATATTTTAATCAAAATTCCAAAATCAAATCGTCCATATTTTTATCAAAATAACTATATAATTTTTTTCAAAATTAAATATCAGATTATGTTTAAATAAATATATACATAAATATAGTTTTTTTTAACCAGGCCGGATCGTGAATAGTGCATGCCCAGGCCCAGGGAAGAGCCAACCCAGCCCTGTCTGGACCCGGCCCACACACATCCACGGCCCAACCCGGAAACCAGCCCAAAGGAAGTCAAGCCCACGGCTGACCTAGGTTCGCGACCCGGACAAGCACGCGGGTCGACGGATCCGGATGCTCACCTCGCGGGTCGAGCGGCTGTGACGGCAATGACGGCGAGCGATGGTGATGGCGAGGCGAGGCAAGGCGGCGGTCAGCGAAGAGCGACGCGAGGAAGGCCGGAAGCTTGGCGCGGCGGCGACAGGAGGTGGCGGAAGGCGCTGTGAAGGAAGACCCCGCGGGTTGCACGACGGGTCAACGACGCGTGTGGGCGTCTCCGGCAGCGGGAAGCGACGGGAACAGCGTGGTTCTGGTCGCGACGGCTTGGGGAACACCCAGGTGGCGGCGGTGCGACGAACGACGGCCTGGAGCTCGTCGTGGTGAACAGTGCAGAGGCGGGGAGGAAGATGGTGTACTGTGCAAAAACCGGTTTCTCCATTTTCTTCCTTTTCTTATATTTCTTCTTCTTTTCTTCTTTTCTTTTTCATTTTCTGAATTTCTTTCTTTTTTTTCATTTCTTTTTTCTATTTTTTTTCTTTCCTCTCTCACTGTTCCTTTTTTTTTCTTTTTTTTCCTCTTAGTGTTTTTTTTTCTCTTTTCCTTTTTTTTTCCTCTCCTTTTCTTTTTCTCTCTTTTTTTTTTCTTTTTCTCTCTTTTTTTTTTCCTCTTCTTCTCTTCCTCTCTCGGCTGCCTCCTTCTTCCTCTTCCTTTTATAAATTGAATTTTACTATTTAACATGTGAAACTCAAATAATTCAATCCATCCATATTACGGGCGAGTCCGATCCGGACCAGAAAATAACCGATACCTCCTTAGTTATTTTCCGACGTGATTTTCCAAGAAATTCCGAAACCCGAAAAATACCAACTTAGTTCCGAAAAATCAACGGGAAAATCACGAGCGCGGGAAAACCCTCGGTTTCAAAAGACGACTCCCGATTTACCTTGAATTAACTACCCAAGATTAATTCAACGGTAAATCAAGGTAAATAGACTTTTACAGTCGGGTAAAAATCCAAAATTTTTACCCGGGCTGTTACATTTGATCCCCGTTGAGTTATAAAACTGGAATTGGCAGACTATTTGGAACAATATTTACAAGCTGGCTTGCGGATCCATGAAGGCGGGGACGATACTAAAGCGAGTACAACATTTCTTGCAAGTGCTCTTACTTGTTGGATCCATAAGATTTTTTTTAAGAAAAAAAAATTCATTTTTCGGAAGTATTTTGGAAATGGATCTTACATATTTGGAGTGAATTTGAAGTATTTAGATATATTTTTTTTATTTGATAACATTTAGATATTTTTTTGATATGAAAGAAGTATTTAGATTTTCGGCTCACCAATAGGCTGATCTATATATGAATATGATATAGTACAAATTATAGACAAAAAAAAGAAAAATATCTGGATAAATACTCTATACATAAATACTTCAACTATATTCTCCGCTTGGACATTTAGATAGATAATCGGGTTCCAGCGATAATGGCGAGGAAGAAGAAGGTTAAGGTTGTTGGTCCCAGTGGCATTATCTTGCGGAATAATGATCAAATGAAAAATAAATGGCACACAAGAATTTAACGTGGTTCACCCAAAAATTATTGGGCTACGTCCACAAACTCAATCCCGCAGAAAACTTCCACTATAAAACTAGTAAGCGTACAAAGAGAGACCTCTCTAAAATAAATTTAGGGGCAAAATAAAACCTAGAGTTCTACCCAAAATAGTGTCCCACAAGAAGTGTTTCCCAAAAATACCCCCAAAAGTATTTTTTCCACTATTTTGTCACTCTCTAATTTAAGAGGGATAATTTTGTCGCTTCCTAAATTTAGGAGGACTATTTTGTCACTTTCTAAATTAAGAAGGATTATTTTTTTCTCTCTCTCTCCCCCTCTCTCTTTCCCTCTCTCTTTCTTTCTTTCCTGCGTATTTTCCTCTCTCACACTCTATTTTCTTATGTGTGAGTTGTGTGTCCTGGCAATGAAGGTTACACCCTTTATATAGGGACTGAAGCAACAAGTTTGTTCTTCAATTTTCTACCTTCAGCTGCAGCAGAACATAAGACACATATTTAGCCTCAAATATGCTCCTTAAAATTGGAACATAGCGCACAAAAGTGTATCATGCATTAATGCAGGCTTGTCCACTTTCTCCAGTCATTTGCTTTTTTTTTTTTAATTTTCAAAGCTGCGGGCCCCACCCATGTGGAGGAAAACCCACTAGCTCTAACAATTCTCCCCCTTTCCGACTACATGGGGGAGTCCACCATCCCGACAGCTTCTCGGCAAAATTCAAACTTCCCTCTTGGAAGTGTCTTCGTCAGTATGTCAGATCCATTGTCGTCTGTGTAGATCTTCTCGAGTTGTAACAGCTTCTACTCTAATACATCCCTGATCCAGTTGTATCTCACATCAATATGCTTTGATCTGGAATGAAAGGATGCATTCTTCGCAAGATGGATAGCACTCTAACTGAACTTCTTCATCCATAACAACTCCTTGTATGCTTTCGTTGCTGCAATAAACTCAGCTTCTGTCGTTAATAATGCAACACACTTCTGTAACCTCGACTGCCATGACACAGCTTCCCCTGAAAAATTAATCAGGTATCCCGATGTAGATTTTCTGAAACTAACATCACCATCCATATCTGCATCGGTATATCCAACCAGCACCGGTTTGTCTTCTCTATAACATAAACACATTTTGGAGGTTCCTCGAAGATACCTGAGAATCCACTTAACAGCATTTCAATGCTCTTCTCCAGGATTTGAAAGGTATCGGCTTACCACTCCGACTACGTGAGCGATAGCTGGTCGGGTACATACCATGGCATATATCAAACTTCTAACTGCTGAAGCATATGGAACTCGTTCCATCTCTTTCTTCTCCTCATCTGTGGAGGGACTCTGCTCAGAACTCAATCTAAAGTAGTTAGTAAGAGGACAACTAACTGCTCTAGCCTTATCCATGTTGAACCTCTGAAGCACCTTCTCAATGTACTTCTCCTGAGACAACCATATCTTCTTAGTCTGTCGGTCTCGAATAATTCTCATCTCGAGAATTTGCTTTGTTGGCCCCAAGTCTTTCATGGCGAAAAACTTGCTTAGTTGTGCTTTCAAGCTGTTAATTCTGGAAACATTCTGGCCAACAATTAGCATATCATCCACATAGAGTAATAGGATGATGAAATCATCGTCAAAAAATTTCTGGACGAACACACAGTGATCTGAAGTAGTTTTTTTATAGCCCAGTTGCTCCATTACCGACTCAAACTTCTTATACCACTGTCTTGGGCCTTGTTTTAAGCCGCAGAGGCTCTTCCTCAATCTGCAAACATAATCCTCTTTTCCTTTCTACTGGAAACCCTCTGCCTGCTCTATGTATATCTCTTCTTCCAAATCACCATGTATGAAGGTTGTTTTAACATCCATCTGTTCAACCTCCAGGTTGAGACTTGCAGCTAATCCCAGCACCATGCGAATTGAGGTCATTTTCACCACTGGTGAGAAGATTTCATCAAAGTCTATTCCTTTCCTTTGACTGAAACCTTTGACAACCAATCTTGCTTTGAATCTCGGAAGTGGACTATGTTCTTCATGCTTGATCCTGAACACCCACTTGTTCTTCAGAGCTCTCTTGCCTTTAGGCAACTTCACCAGCTCAAACGTCTTGTTCTCATGCAAGAATTTCATCTCTTCTTGCATGGTTTGAACCCACTTCTCCTTATGCTCATCATCAATAGCTTCATCATAGCTTTCTAGTTCTCCCCCAGTAGTGAGTAATAAGTAATCACTTGGAGAATATCTGGTAGAACGTTGCACAACTCTGCCAGACCTTGTACGATAAGGAGAGCTACTTAAAGGTTGAGGAAGGTCATCCCTGATTGTATCATCATTGCCATCATCCTCGTTATTATCAGCTTTTACTAACCCATCTTCAATAGGAACATCTCGAATTTCAGGATGAATATCCTGAACATTATCTCCAACTTGCCTCGGCACCATTGCTAGAGGTAACTGAAACTCTGCTGGGTCGTTACTGGACTTTTCTGCTTTGTCAATGTCTTCTATGGTTTGATCCTCCATAAAGACAATATCTCGACTCCTGATAAGCTTTTTCTCCACCGGATCATAGAATCTATAGCCAAGCATCTCTTGGCCATAGCGAATGAATACACACTGCCTCTTAGCATCCAATTTGGATCTTTCATCCTTTGGAATGTGGACATGAGCTTTGCACCCAAAAAATCGTAAATGATCATATGACACATCCCTTCCTGACCACACCTTCTCTGGAGCTTCATACTGAAGAGGAACACAGGGTGAATGGTTCAACACATAAGCCGCTGTAAGCAGTGCTTCTCCCTAGAAAACCTGTTGTAACTTTGAATGAGAGAGCAAGCATCTGGTTCTCTCAATTAGAGTTCTGTTCATCCTCTCAGCTAAGCCATTCAACTGTGGAGTTTCGGGAGGAGTAAATTGATGCCGAATACCATGTTCTTTGCAATAAACATCAAATGGACCTGTGTACTCACCACCATTATCTGTCCAGATACACTTGAGCTTCTTTTCAGTCTCTCTTTTCACCAAGGTATGGAACTGCTTGAAAACTACTAACACTTGATCCTTCGAATTTAATGTGTACACCCAAGTCTTCCGTGAATATCATCAATGAATGTCACAAAATACCGGGCACCACCAAGGGAGCTGTTAAAAGGCCCACATAGATCTGAGCGTACCAATTCAAGTACATCTTTCTTTCTAAAAGGTGAAAAACTCTTGAAGGAAACTCTATTTTGCTTACCAGCTAGACAATGAGAGCAATTCTTCAGCTGGATCTGGTCCAATCCCGACAGAGCTTTCTTCTTTACTAGCTTTGCCATTGACTTCTTACTCATATGTCCGAGACGTCTATGCCATAGCTGGACTTGGCTGTCATTCTCCACAACATTTACAACTTGTTGGGAAATCTTCGCTTGGGTCACGAACAACTTTGACACCTTTGTACCTCGTGCCACCACCAGCGAGCCTTTGGTGAGTTTCCACTTGCCGTTGTAGAAGGTATTACAAAAACCTTCCTCATCGAGCTTATCAACAGAGATTAGATTCAGACGCATATCTGGAATTTGCCTGACATTCTTCAAAAGCAACTTCATCCCGTTCATGGTCTCTAGGCAAACATCTCCTTTGCCGACAACCATCAAGGATCCATTATTTCCCATTCTTACAGACCCAAAATTACCAGGTGTGTAAGATGAGAAGAGTTCTCTCCGTGATGTAGCATGGATGGGAGCACCACTATCAACCACCCAACTCGTCTCCTGAGTACTAAGATTGATGATGTCATCATCGCAGACAATATTGAATTCTCCGAGGAAATTGGCTTCATCATCACTGCTTTCTTCCTTCTTTACATCTTTGCCTTTGTTCTTCTTCTGTTCTTTCTTGAACTGTCGGCAAAATTTCTTGATGTGGCCCTTCTTCTCGCAGTAATGTCACTCAACATTTGCAAATTTGTTGGATTTTTCTCTGCTCTTGTCTCTGCTACTTTGACCTCTGTTCTGGCTTCTCCCCCTCGTCATTGTGGCCAAGACTTCTGATTGTGAAGAAGATGAGCCTTGTGATCTTCGTCTCATTTCTTCATTCAGGATGCCACTTTTGACGGACACCATACTGACCACACCGTTAGGTGCAAAGTTTGTAATTGACACCTTCAAGGTCTCCCATGAATCTGGGAGTGTCGCCAAAACTATAAGAGCAAGTACCTCATCGTCGAATTTTATGCCCATGTTTGACAACTGGTCCACGATCCCTTGTATTTCATTGAGGAGATCTGCAACAGTTGTGCCTTCTTGATATTTTACTTGCATTAATTTTGTCAAGTAACATAGCTTGTTGTTTCCTGTCTTTGAGGCATATAATTCTTCGAGCTTCTTCCACAGAGTTCTCGCATGCTCAATGCTAGAAATGTGGTTATAGACATTATTTTCAACAAATTGCCGTATGTATCCGCATACCTGATTATGCTCGAATTCCCACTCTTCATCTGATTTATCATCAGGCTTTACTGTATTGAATACCGGTAAGTGCATCTTCATCACGAATAGGAGATCCTTCATCTTGTTTCTCCATAGGTGGTAATTTCTGCCATTAAGAGTGATTATCTTGTTTATCTTCGCCTCCATCTGGACCAAAAATTTAGCAGGCTGTTTTTGGACTAGAAAAATGCTCGGCAGTGAATAGTGCCTGTATAGAACCTTGCTCCGCTACTAGTTGTTGGTCCTAGTGGCACTATCTTGCAGAATAATGATCAAATAAAAAATAAATGGCACACAAGAATTTAACGTGGTTCACCCAAAAATTATTGGGCTACGTCCACAAGCTCAATCCCGCAGAAAACTTCCACTATAAAAATAATAGGCTTACAAAGAGAGATCTCCTTAAAATAAATTTAGGGGCAAAATAAAACCTAGAGTTCTACCCAAAATAGTGTCCCACAAGAAGTGTTTTCCAAAAATACCCCAAAAGTATTTTTTCCACTATTTTGTCACTCTCTAATTTAAGAAGGACGATTTTGTCGCTTCCTAAATTTAGGAGGACTATTTTGTCACTTTCTAAATTAAGAAGGACTATTTTTTTCTCTCTCCCCCTCTCTTTCCCTCCCTCTCTTTCTTTCTTTCCTGCATATTTTTCTCTCTCACACTCTATTTTCTTCTGTTTGAGTTGTGTGTCCTGGCAATAAGTACACATTTGCTCTTATTTTCTCCCTTGATTTAGAAAGAAGTATTTTTCAAAAATACCCCAAAAGTATTTTTCCCACTATTTTGTCACTCTCTAATTTAAGAGGGACGATTTTGTCGCTTCCTAAATTTAGAAGGACTATTTTGTCACTTTCTAAATTAAGAAGGACTGTTTTTTTCTCTCTCCCCCTCTCTTTCCCTCTCTCTCTTTCTTTCTTTCCTGCGTATTTTTCTCTCTCACACTCTATTTTCTTCTGTTTGAGTTGTGTGTCCTGGCAATGAAGGTTCTTGGTATGAGGATCTCATCAGGCCACTAAAGGTCCCTTGTAAGAAACCATTTTTGAAAATCAAGTGCAAGGATACACAGTGTTCGTGCAAGAAATCCACTCATGTATTTCTCAAAAACCAGTCGAAGGGAAAATCCAAAAAATAGAAGTCTTTCGGAAAGACAAAGGGCCGACATAGGTTCTTTAAGAAGAAGTCCCATAAAGGGAAAAATACTGATTGTTGTTATGTCTGTGGAAAGAAGGGACATTTTGCAAAAAAATTGCTTTAATTTAGCATCCTTGCGACTTCTTTCTGGATCAATGACTAGTCTTCAGGTCCAATTAATTTCTTTAAGCTTTGCTTCAAGGGTTGCAATTTTTGAACGGAATTCAGTAAATCGAGACTGCCACTTAGATGGCGGGATATCATCAATTGTGAACCATGGTCCTCCAATTGCCTTAGGAGGTGGGTCAAGCATAGCATCAACCATTGGAGTATCTTCTGAGGTTTGAGGTTGACCTGGGCTGGCAAGATTTCTGGATTCATCATGCTTCTTTGGGCTCCGGTATCCAAGAAGCCAATGGCCGAGATGGGCTTTTCATACCTAGCTGGAAGAATTGACAGGTTAACAGATGGGCTGGAAAGCCGGATCGCTCCAAGGTGGAGATGTGAATATCCTTGTCTTACCCATTGATTGATGAAAATAGGAGAAATCTCAATTGTAACATACTATTCTGCAGTTGTAGCCTTCAAGACACAGTGATTCATCCTGCTGGTTGAAAACTTTTAGCTTCCATCGTACAAGAAGTAAGTCCTTCTTTGGACAAAACTTTCAGGGCCTTTGCATAGACTGGAAGAGGAGGAGGTGGACTTGCCGGTGAAGCAACCATAGAAGTGGAGGTCAAGGTAGAGTTTCAAGAGATTGGAGATCCATTAAGGCTGCTTAAAAAACTCTTAGCTTCAATGACTAATCTAGGTGTGTCAGCCATGGACTCCTCCTTCTTCCATTCTTGCATGATCATCTTTCTGAAGACGCCAAAATAAAAAGTTCCCATCAGTTACTTCCTCCCTAATGGAACACCTGTTTTTGTCTCATACGCCAATCGGTGTTGTACTGACATCAATTTTTTGTGTAGTGATTGCTCTGCGAACAGAAGGCTGAAGTTCATCAGGAAGTGAAGAAAGATACGTCTGATTCAACGTATTGACAGATTTGGCATCCGTGATCAGTTTCCAGTAATACTTCAACATTCTCTGATAATGGTAATCAAGTCTCGATTTACTGAATTCCAAGCATGGATAGATAACCAACGAACGGTTACAGGTCAATCTCTCTATCTTATCCTGAAGGAATTCACATCTAGGCTCATTGGAACATTGTGGGAATGGTTCAGATGAACGAACAAATTCTCGATCTTTGGAATAGGGAACTTATCTTCTCGTAAGAAATGATTAAGTGGCTTATAATCAATAACAAGTCTCTTCTTCCCACGTAATTTTTCTGTGCGCTTTGAAAAGAGGAGGATATCATCAATGTACACCAACGTGCTGTGGAGAATTGGTGCGAATATTCTTGTCATGGCCTTTTGAAAAAGAGAAGGCGGAATTCAGTAAATCGAGACTCCCACTTAGATGGCGGGATATCATCAATTGTGAACCATGGTCCTCCAGTTGCCTTAGGAGGTGGGTCAAGCATAGCATCAACCGTTGGAGTATCGCAGAGCAATCACTACACAAAAAATTAATGTCAGTACAACATCGATTGGCATACTTCATCAATTGGTACTTGAATCAGTAGAAGCGCTCTGTGAAAATCAAGATTATTTTTCGAAGTAGCTCTAACAGTATTTAGATTTTCGGCTCACCAATAGGCTGATCTATATATGAATATGATATAGTACAAATTATAGACAGAAAGAAGGAAAACATCTGGATAAATACTCTATGCATAAATACTTCAACTATATTCTCCACTTGGACGTTGGAGATAGATAATCGGGTTCCAGCGATAATGACGAGGAAGAAGAAGGTTCCGGCAAGCTGTGCTTATGAGAAGCTCTATCCGGCTGGTAGTCATGGGTTTCGGAGTCAATCAAATGTGGGAAATCAAGCTTAGCTTTGGCACCGCGCATCTTGAAAGCAGCTCTGTCATAAGCCATAGCTGCAGCCTCAGGAGTGTCATAAGTCCCCAACCAAATTCTTGTTCCATGTCTCTTTGGGTCCCTAATCTCTGCCGCATATGTTCCCCAAGGCCTCCTCTTTACTCCCTTAAAGCTCTTTGCATTTGGCTGTCCTGGACAAGATACCACTGCTGCTGTGCTTCGTTGTTCAGAATCATAGTTCATTGTTACGGTTGTTCCTTCTAATGCTTCCTTGAAGGGAATACCACTGAAAGAACCTTGAAACCCAAAAGGATCAATAACAGATACAGATGGGAATTCATGTTCAAATTTTACCTCAAACATTTCAGTCTGTAAAGTTTCATAAGCTGCGGGAAGTTGTTGGTCCTGAATAGTACTGGCAGAGTTGTCCACTTAGGACAGGATATCACTCCAATCCTCTAACAACAAGAGGCTGTCGTTAAAGCTCGAAGAACCACGGCAATTACTCCCGTTAGTCGCCGGAAAATGATCATCTTCAAGATGTTGCCGGATCCACTCTAATAGAGTGCAATCAAACTGTGAGGCACTTTGGTTATTGTACAAGTGCGCGCTGTAGTGTAAGATTAACCTGCCATGTGTTTATATCAAAGAAAAATGTGTGTGCTTTCTTTTGGTGAAGGCTCGGACGTTAATTATTCTCGATGTATATATACTAAATAGAGACAAAGATTGGATTAGAGGGGTAGTTGTTGGATGTCAAGAAGCATTAATTGACCGCTGTTAATGTTTCTAGTGGGTCTTTTGTTTTATTACAGATCAGCAACCAGAAGGTGTATATAGCTCCAAACTAACAGCAGTCAAAAATACCTGTCCATTTCTTACAGATGAGGTTGAGAGTACTTGATCCAAATGGGAAACACTATACATATGTGGCAATATTGAAGTACTGCGGGTGTTTAATTCTTTGTTTACCTATTCTACATATTTCCCTATACTGCCTATACTTATTTTTATTCAATAATTATTCAAAGGTCAAAACCGCAGTCTTGGTGCTTTTGTTCTTTTTTCAGAGAGTGAAGACGCAAAGCTTGACCGACAAGCAAGTAATCATCAAATTATACAGAATATTAAGACAATCCGAACAGATCGTGGACGGGTTCCTTGAAAGTCTTTTGATATGATCTACTGGGTTCAAGTACTGCCGATCCTGATTCACACCGCACTGCACATGCATGCTATGCTATCTATCTCGATCGGTTTTTAATTTGTGTTTTCTGTCTTTGATAAGTCGTTCAAAGTTTATTAAAGAGTTGAGGTACTTTCATGCTAAGTCTCCTAGTCGTCTAGTCCTTCAGCTGTTACTAAGACTCTCGGGATTATCTTCAGCTGTTTAACGATTTCGCATTTATTGTCTCTATTCATTTAATTTCACTCATTGTGTCCCTGAACTCACGATTTACCGGGTCACCATGTCCATTTTACATCCTATAACCGGTTGGCGACTGTGGTGTTGACATGTGTTTGATGGGTCCATGATCTGCCCATTTATTTATTATATTTCCATTCTTTTAATCTATTTTTGTTTAAATCTTTTTTTTGAAATACGTAAATTGTTAGAAAAAACATAATCCCATGATCTGCCATCATCCTCCTCTCCGTCTTCCCCACCTTCTTCCTCTTCGGAGATGGCGACTAGGGCCCTCTCCCACCGACACAACCACTAACCCGTTGCATACAACCCTTCTCCGGCCAAACCCAAGGCAAATCTGGCATCACAAAAATCATCACCACACCAACAACATCAAACATGCCATTCACAATCACCTATCAGAAACAATCACCCATGATCTGCCATCATCCTCCTCTTCGTCTTCCCCACCTTCGTCCTCTTCGGCGACGGTGACTAGGCCCCCTCCCACAGACACAACCACTAACCCATTGCATACAACCCTTCTCCGGCCAAACCCAAGGCAAATCTGCCATCAGAAAAATTATCACCACACCAACAACATCAAACCTGCCATTCACAATCACCTATCCGAAACAACAAGAACAAACATGCCCAGAAACACTACCAAACTAACCCGTGAAAACAACCAGACTAACAGAATCTCAAATCCAACCACTCAAAAATCGATTAACACATTTATAATCAACCTGGGATTTGAATTAAAAACACCCAAACCACTGGATCTGGTCCGACTCCGCCGGACGCCGCCTCGATGACCTCATTCTACATCTTAAGGGACTGGTCCCTTCTGGCCTCCAATGACCAGTCCGTCGCGGTGTGCCTCGCTCACGATCCTCTGCCACCTCCTCCCCTCTTCGTTGCTGAGCTGCCGTCGTTACCACCTCCACTGATGTCGCCCCTCTTCTCCTCCTCGAATCCGTCATCACCGCCATAATACTTGATGCAGCTGACCAGCTGCTGCCCTCGACCACGACTGAGCCCCCTCTCTATCTCTCCTGAAGCCTTCATGGGTAAGGTCAAATTGAGTCCCACATGTGCTGAATTGCGAGCTGGTTTGGTTGTAATAGAGCCAAATTAGTTGGGTTTTGCTGTTGTGGGTTTCTGTGTCTTGGTTGGGTGTGGAATTCGGGTTTGGAGGTTGTGACGGCGTAGGTGTGGTTGTTATAGGCATGGGGTCGGTGGATGTGTTGATGATGGCGAGCTTGTGGTGGGTTGTTCCCATAGAGGTGTTTCTATCATTGAATCTCGAGTTGCTGCGTTGTTGGTAGAGCTGCTATGGTTGCTTGTGGGGATTGATGGGTTGGTGTTTCTATGGATGTGGCCAGACAGTGGGTGTGGAAGATTTTGGATTAAGAAATAGGTTTGAATCCAGCAGTCTTGTGTTGGATTCGTTGCTGGAATTGGTTTGATTGGTGCTTGATGTTTGGTGATTCAATGGTGGAAATTGGTTGTGAGTGGTTGTGTTCACTATAGTGTTTGGTTTGAGGGAGAAGAAAAGAAGTCGAGATTTAGTTTTTTTCAGGAATTTTTTATTTGATTAAAGGTTTTTTACTTTTTAGAAATTAAGTATAGTAAAAAAAATAAAACAAGAAAAGCTTTAAAAATAAGCATCCTGTAGGGCCCACGTGACACGTGTCTCCACCACAACAATTTACCGGCTGTAGGGAGTAAAATGGACAACGTGACCCGGTAAATTATGAGTTGAGGGACAACATACGTGAAATTAAGCGAAGAGGGACAACAAGTACGACATCGACAAAGTGAAAGGACATAAAAAAAAATTTTCTCCTTCTTTAATAGGCTTCAACCGTCCCGAAGAAAAAAGGTGCCATGGATGAAAAGAGGCTGCATTCTTGCCTGTATGAGAAGAGATCGATAAGGACGGAGCATTTGATCCAGAAAAATACCTTTTTTTTCTAGTTTAACATAGGCGAACTCCATAGAACAAGATCTCCACATTCTGAGTAGTGCAATTGAGGGAAAAGATCATGATTCTAAATTCTAAAAAGTTTCGAGAAACACTGGAAATGGATAAAAAATATAATTGATTCTCGTACGCTGAAATGATATGAATGCTCCCTTTATGCTAAAAATGACTAATTATATCCCTACTCATCTGAAATGATTAATTTGGTCCCCTAGCCTCGTTAAAACATAAATTGGCTGACGTGGCACCCTAATTAATGATGTGCCAGAATAATAATTTTAATTACTTTATTGACCTGGGTATCGAACTGAAAGCCTTATTGTTCTGGAAAAACTTATTTTGAACTATTTGATGCAACGAGCCGAAGGTCCTGGGTTGGTAAGGTTTTCAATTTGGCTTTTAGGTCAGTTAGGTAATTAAAAAATTATCATTTTGACACGTGGGGTCTATGATATCGTTTATTAGTGTGCCACGTCGTTTATTTTCCGAGTGACCGGGGTCAAAGCCACGTAGTTCTAAACATGGCATTATGTCGCTACTTACATCATCAAAAGCATCAACATGTAATCAGATAGAATCAAACAAGAAGGGATTAGTGTTACCTCTTGTAGCCATCCTCTAGCTCCCTGAATTGGGTTGTGTTCTACACCCACCTTCTTGCCACTTCTAAGCTCAATGGTTGATTCCTCCTTTCTGGATTATTACTGAAGTTTCCCACGAAATTCTACCAGAGTTTCTGCCTATAAAAGATTTCTAGACTTGGAGAGGTCGAGTTTCTCCAAGCACTCAAGACTTAAGGGTATGTATATGAGAAATAATGTGTGTCCTTTGAAAAGTGTATGAGGGGTCCTATTTATAGTGTTCTAGGAAGCCTAGGGGCGTGGACCTGCTTAATGGTTAAGATTATGCCCGGAAATCTAGCCCAAAACCGCGTAGGATAGAAATTAGAGACAAAATCAGAGATTTGGGCACTTCTGGAAGGGGATGACCGCCATGGCCGGCGGTCATCTGCTAGATGTCTGCCATGCCCGGCGGTCATAGGTGGATGGACGCCTGCACCTGGCGGTCATCGCGAGTTGACCGCCGATCACTCCGCGTGCCACCCGTTCTTTCCTTTTCTAAGCCCAAATCCCCCTAATTCAGCTCTGATTTGATCCTACCGCGTAATGAACCCCTAATCAACCCAGAATCACTCCATTACTTGATTACTACTCCTAAAAATTATTCCACAATTGATTAATTACATATTAACACCCATTTTCAGCAAAATCATACCAAAAGCACAAAATATAATTAATTGATGATTTAACTTTGATTTTCCACAAAAATCAGAGCCAAAATTAACCTGCAAGAAATATGTTAATGGGATAATTAAACTCTGGAGAATTAACTTGGGCCCTTAAACCCATTCTTAACCCAAGAATAAATCAATATAATTGGGTTAAAAAATAAATAAAAGGCCCAAGCAATTAATATATTCCAGCCTAAATAAACCTTATTATATATTTTACTCTAAGATTAAATCATCTCATTAATCCTAGAGTTCAAATGCATGAAGGTCTAAATTACCAAAATATATTATTCCTACTATGTTAAATTCTTGACATGTCTTAATCCTAGGATTGAATCATCTCATTAATTCAAGGTTCAAGTATGTTTAATTTCCTCATCTCATGGTTTGCGAGAACTGGATTCCCGACTTCTGGCTCGTATGTCTCAAGGTCGGCTCATCTCAAGGTTTGCAAGGGCTGGGCTCCTGGCTTTCAACTGGTTTCTCTCATGTTTGGGTTCCCTCCTGGTTGGGTCATCTGGGTTCGTTCCTCTCCGATTTTCCTCATGTCCGGGTCTACTCTCTTCTAGATTCTCTCATGTCTGGATCTACTCTCATTTGATTTCTCTCATGTCCGATTTTCTAGATTTGATCATCTCGGCTTCTGGTTTTCTTCCTATCTGGCTTTCTCTCAAGTCTAGTCTCTCTCATCCCTCGATTTGGATTCTCTCGTTTCGCGGTTTGCATGAGATGCATCCCGACTTTAGATTCTCTCAACTCTGGTTTCGCCTCTACCCTAGTCTTCCTCAAGGCTTTCTTTCATTTCACGGTTCTCTTGTCTCATGGTCTGGTCACCTTACTTCTGGGTTCCTCACATTCTCAGGTTTTGGCTGGATGTATATCTGGGATTATTTTGGTGTTTCTGGCTCCCTCATTATCTCACAGGTTTTGAGAAAAACGTTGCCCCATAGCCAGGATCCTATGCCCCTTATGTCGATGAACTAGGTTTGAAGAAAAGAGGGATGTGCCATGCCCCTTGAAACAAACGAACCAAAAGTGGGGTGTGATGCCCTTAGTATTTAGCCATGGTTTTAGAGATGGATTTTAGTGTGCCCCTGTTCTATCGGTTATCCTCAGGTATTTCAACCTGACATCAAAGGAGGGATGGGCTTATCGTGCCCCTGAGAATCGAGAGTGTGGGTGACGTGCCCCTCATATGCATTAGAGCTTGACAGGGTTAAAGCACGCATGACATTGTTCACATACAAAACATTTATTATTACAAATTCAAGTGAAAGTGAACAGGTGCCCCTCATCCCATCGAACAGTTTGACCCCAGTAAATGGGTATAACCTTCTTTTTTTTTTCTCTCTCTCTCTCTCTTTTTCTTTTTATTTTCTCTCCCCTACCCTTCCTCCTTTTCCCTAATTTTTCTTAAATTTTTTTGGAATTTTCTAGGCGGGCCCGTGCTATTGGCCGAGCGGTCATGTGGGTGGATGACCACTACCATCCGACGGTCTTGCATGGATGACCGCCGGCAGTGGCGGTCTTCACGACATGACTGCCAGCAGTGGCGGTCGTGAACCCCTGGAATCTTCCTTTTCGATTTTTGGGCTTGGGCTTTAGGGTTTTCACGAATTCCCCCGACCCTAAAACAGTATAAATAAACCTCTGGGTACCCAGAGACCCCATAATTCGTCATAACGTATCTCAGACACACCTTAGGTGACCATGAGTAAGGATTTCCATGCTAAGGTGCTTAAGTAGATGGCGAGTGTTCCCCCTGTATATCGTAGGGACTTTGCACTGCTGGGCTTGTCCAGATTGTTCAAGCTTCGTGGTGTGGTGATAGAAGAGAGTCTGATTCATGTTGCTACCGAATTCTGGGACAAGAGTCGCCATGTATTTTGCTTCGCCAAGACATGATAGAGTTGTGTCCCACTGTCGATGAGTTCAACTTCTTCTTGAATGCTAAATTCATAAAGGGAGTTGCCATGATTTCCCTTGATGATGCTGTTCTGAAGGAGGTTAGCGAATTTCTCTTCCTAGCCGAAGGACAGATCGGATTCTTTCTGAACCCAAACAACTATGTGGAACTATCGAAGAACATTGACTAGTACTTCTTTAGCGGCTCAGAACAATACCTAGGGGAAGACAACTTCAACTGGAGGGAGAAACGCAACCATGCTCTTGCCCTTGTGATGGTTTGTGAATTTTTGCTGGTGGGACCTTCTGGTACTTGTCCTCTTTGGATTGGCGCGCTAGTGCCTAGACTCTTTGATGAAAAGAGCTTAACCCCTGTGATATTAGGCGAAACCCTCCATTGCCTGGATATTTTGGCCGACGATCACTGCACCCCATTGATTGGTTCCCCTCTTCTACTCCAGGTGTATATACTTGGCTTCCGGTTCCTTATTACCATCCTTTATAACTTCCCATTATGTTAGAGCAACAATTCTCCCTTCTTGTAGATGTGGCTATGTGAATACCTTACATTGATTGAGCGCCCTCGGGTTGATCCCACAAACTATGTTCGTCGTGGTTATCTAGTCTCTTTCAACACTATCCGAAACTGGGTCATCTATATGAAGGACCTCAAAGCTGAACAAATCACCTGGCTCTGTCGATGGCTTGGGATGCAAGAGGTGGTCATCCATACTTTGTGCAACGACTGGGTCACACTTCCAGGTGTAGAAAGATCTACATACTATCGTCCGATCAGGGTTTTAAGGCAGTTCAGCTTAGAACAGATAGTTCCCTTTGATATTCTAATTCCGGTGACGGGGCCCACGAAAGTTGCAGCCTTGAAAGCTATCAAGGGAGGTTGGGCTTTGACTTTAAGGGAACCAACTAGTATTCACCTTGAGATTCATCCTTCCACGTCATACTTAGATTGGTTGAAGAAAGATGTGGCTGCTTTAGAAAGGTCTTTGCGTCTTTCAAGAGAGGTGTTTCTAGAAGGGCCTACGTCTCTCGGGTTTAAATCTTCTGAACACTTCACCAAGAAGACCAAAGGTGGGGATATTGAAGCAAGTCATAAGAGGCACAGGAAGAATCGAATCCTATCTTGAACAACTATCCCTCTACATCCATAATGTATGCGAATAAATGTGTGAACAAACTCCCTTTATATTTTGTTAATCTTTGGACTATTGCTAATAAGAGTGGAATCGGACCTCAGTTGGGGATTCCTACGTATTCATGGCTTATCTTTCTCCTTCTTTCTTTTTTTTTTTATTTTTTTCTTGTTCTTTTTTTTTCTCAAAAAATAGCTCATGAAATCAGACTCACGTAGTTCTCTTCTTGTCTAGTGTTTGTTATCCTTTAAAAACTCCTCTTCTTTTGGACATCATGTATTGCGGGGCCCAGGGTCTTCATTGGGTTTTCTGATCACCCATTAGATGTTTTCTACAACTTTTGGTTGTATGGTCCCTCGGAATTTTGATGTCCTTACCGGGTTGAGCCTCGATCCTCTTTTGCTTTTGGAGTTTTTGAGATCTTCGTTGGGTTTTCTTTCCTCTTATTAGTACTAGTCCTTAGATTAATCATTACAAATTTTTAAGGAGTTTGTTCGACCCACCATATCCACATATATTATGCATGCATAAAAAATATTGCCAAGATAGTCATCAATAAGAAGAAAGAGTGCCTTTATTTATTGAAAGGAAAATGACAAAACAACAACTTGCACTCATCGACCCCTTTTTTCTTGAACCTCAATCCAGGCACTCGACATAAATTACCGTATGGGTCTTCAAGTAATCCCCATTTCTGCAAAAAAGCTCCTACAGCCAAAGTCTTCGTCTTTCTCATTCTCGACCTCTTCCCCTTTTCCCATCTCCTCTTCCTCTTCCGGATAATAGTCGAAGAACAGCTCAAACTCTGGCTTCCTAATCTTTGTGATGTTTCACACCCATGGTTCTGGGAACCCATAGAAAGGAAAGTCTTCACCCTCTTTCACAAAGTAACCATTCAATGTCTTAAAATAGGGAGCCATGGCAAAGTCCCATCCTTGCTTCTCCTTTCGAGTCAATGCCTTTGTATGGTCCTTCTCCTTATGCCTCTCCATTTTTGTCGCAGTCGAGGTATATCCCAAGCCAAAAGGTGGTTTAGCGGTATAAATCTGAGGAACTTCTAATATCCCTTGCTGTTTCTTTCCCAGCCCTATAATTGGAAAATACCTATTCTTTTCCATGATCCCTGTGGCTGCCCGTTACCGGAAGGATCATAATAAGACGGTTTGCAAATCATCTTGTCTACTGTTATCAAACCAACAGACTCAAAGACAAATCCTGACAAAGTCACTTCCTCATCCCCTTTAATCCCGAACACTGGCTTAATGTTCTTCTCAGCCATCTCCCCTTTGACTGTGACTATCCCTCCTTGATAGGAAAACCGTAACATTTGATACAAGGTGGATTCTACAGCTCGGGCTTGATGCAGCCAAGGTCTCCCAAGAAGTAAGTTGAAACTAGAGGCGATGTCTTGTTAGTGTAATATGCCCAAAAGCCAATCATGGATGATTATTTGAAGTCATGTATACAGATTAAGGTTATTCCAATAAGTATCGTTTATGAGATAAACGCTTGCACATACTTATAACCCTAGAATATATATATATATTTGATATATTCTTAAATGTCCCTAGTCGATTATTATTATGGATGGGTTGTAATAATAAATTAAGACAAGCGTATGTTGAGAATTGCATATGTGATATGAATTCTACATACGGGTACAAGTTGGAGAACTTGTGGACTGGACAGACCCACATAAGAACACTACATGGAACGTTATATATATGTCATTAGTGTTTCTTATAGATGTATTGTCCTCCGACCTGAGATCGTCAAGGTATCCAACATATGAGTCATGTACTTTGATATTATTCCTAGTCATCCGTAACTGGGTGGACATAAGGGTAATCATTGGGTATATGATGATTATGTAGTGGGTTTTGATTGATCANACTAAGCATCAGATTAGTGGAGCCATTATTGCAGCCATGTGATGAATATTCCCACTAAGAGTTAGTGGAAACATGTTGGCCATTTTATCATGCCTTTGTGAGTTGGCATGCACATGCTTTTGGCAAAATTATTATTCTTCACATTTGGGTTGATGATTGAACGTGTGTGTGTCTGAATTTTCTGAGCTTGTGAGTGTCTTCAGACTTCTTGAGAGCTTTAGCACACATACCTCATACTCTTCATTCTTTGTGAAAGAAGGAAGAACCCAAAAACATCACAAACACCACAGCCGTACAAGCTCCCGTTTTCTGCTGCTAGCACCCAGTCCGGGAGTGCTCGGAAGTTGGATCGTGAGACGACTCCACCTTGATCACGGTTCGTGTGGATACCGTAGAGGAGCCAGGCCGTTGTCTTGCTCTTACTGATTCTGTTCTACAGTTGGGTGAAAGACCTCAATCGAACAAGGTATGTAAAATTTGTTATACGGTTTATGCATGCTTCACTTGGTTCTTGGTTAAGTTTCCTTGTTTCCGCTGCGTATTTTGCTTGTTGTACATATTATGAATGTCATAATAGCTCTAGGGAAACTTACAGTGGTAGCGGAGCCTTCTTGTGAAGCTCTAAACCGTATAGGTGATGCATATGTGATATGATCATCTTAGCATGTGTAGGAATCATCTTGTGTATGAGATATGCTAAGTGATTTTGAACATGATGTGTTTGTGTATTGTCAAAAGATATGCTGAGTTTGTTTTGGTGTATGAAGTTAGCCATACAAATTTATGCATATGTTTGATATGTTTTAGTAGATGTACATGATATGTTCTATGTGATAAAGCATGATCATGTCTTATTGTCTACAATTGTGTATATATGTGATATATATGTTGTTGAGGTTGATTTGTCAAAAGTGTTTTGACAATCAGCACTTGATTGGTATGAGATATCAATCAAGATGTTTATGGCAGTAGGACGAATGGTTCGACTAGAAAAAATCGAGTGTCGGTTTGTGTATTGAACGATTGTCGTTCTAGTACAGCAGGGGCTCAACATCGATGTTGGTAAGACTAACATCGATGTTCACATGGTGATTTGCCTTGGCCGAGCCCATTAAACATCGATGTTGTAAAGTACAACATCGATGTTCTAAGAAGACTGGTTTTGGCAGAATCAAAATAACATCGATGTTGTGTGACCAACATCGATGTTCTCATGCGAAACTCTCACAACATCGATGTTATTTGAGCTCGGCCAAATTGGTTTGAGTTCCAGAGCTCCAACAACATCGATGTGTGAGTGTCAACATCGATGTTCTTGAGTTCAGAACCCAAACATCAATGTTTAAATGTTAAATATCGATGTTATAATGCTACTGCCAAGATATTGAACTTTTAAGTACTCAAAACATCGATGTTTTAGTGTTCAACATCGATGTTTTTGAGCTACTGCCAAATGGTTTGGAGTTCAAGTGCTCAAACATCGATGTTTTAAGTGTTAACATCGATGTTTTAAGCATTCGGCAACCTCCAACATCGATGTTTTATGTTCAACATCGATGTTTTGAGGGTTCGGCAACCTTCAACATCGATGTTTGAGTGTCAACATCGATGTTTTGCAGATTCGCAAACTCCAAACATCGATGTTGAAGGGTTCAACATCGATGTTGTGGAACCCAGAAGCTTCAACTGCGAATTCGGGGCAGAAGGAGGCCGAACTCGTGTCTTGCCTGAACAGCAAAGTTGTAGCCCTACTTCTTAGCTTTCCAGGGACACCAAGTTTGGACAAATCCGAACTCTACAGCTCTGGATATAGCCGAAATACTAAGTGCTGCCAAGTAGTTAGGAGAATCAGATTCTCAAAAACATTGATGTACAAGTTAGACATCGATATTCACATGTATTTGGTTTCCAAACTTACATGACATCAATGTATGATTTATCAAGAACAAGCATTTGATGTGTTGTAATTATATGTTGATGAAAAATATTAAGTTCTTAGTTGCCTTCCATGATAAGCACTCATCAAGCCTAAGAACAACACTTGGTAGGTTTTGCCCTCGCAAAGGTGCCAATGTTTATCCTAGGAAGGTGCGAGTGGATAATTGTAATATCTCGACTGCTTATTGTGGGTTTGGACTTAACTAGGTTATCTTAATAGGATTAAGGACCTAGGGGCAAAGGTTGAGCAAGTCTATAAGATAGACATAGACAAGGTGTTGTTCACTCAACTATCCAAAAGTTACATAGAGATGTAATTGACAAGAGTTGTCTACCTAAATAGCTATGATGTAGGTGATCAGCCCTCGCTGACTTATGTTGTAGTGAAATATGGATCTTGGCCTACTTATATAATTGTCTTGATTTATGTAGTAGGAGCACATTTAATAAAATTCCTTATTAAATGATTTATATGCATGACTATTATTTGTGTGAGTTGATCATTGTTGTAGAATTACCATAGCACAAAATACTAGCATTTATTATTGTGATTGGTCCTTGAGTAGGACAAGCTGAATAGGAATAGTTTCCTAGAGTGGCATCATATTTTGAGGATACTCTTCAAACAAGAAAAATTTATATGTCCTTGAAGGGCCTGTTCTTAATGAATTGGCGCCTAATGCTTCTAGGGGCAGAAGTAGATGCTTGTGAGAAGCATGTTGATGATGCATTAGATGTTGCATGCCTTACGCTAATTGCCATGGACTCTGAGCTTTAGAAGCAAGATGAGAACATGTGGGCATTCGATATGATCAAACACCTGAAAATGCTTTGAGGAGAGCAAGTAAGGCATGGGAGGTACGAGACCTCTAAGGCATTGTTCCAATGCAAGATGGCTAAATTATCACCCGTTAGACCTCATGTGCTCAAGATGATTAGATACATTGAGAGCTTTAGGGGTCTTGGTTTCCTTTGAAAAGGAAAGGGTAAAGCAAAGTTAGAGAAGAAGAAGTAATGTACCAAAAGGTTTGGTGTATGTGCATCTTCTTATTCTCATGTGCTGAAACCCATGGGTGGTGTTGCAAAGAAGGAAATTGTTTCCGTTGCAACAAACCAGGCCATTAAAAACGCAACTGCCCTATTTACCTTGAAGAGGTAAAGAAGCAGAAGGGAAGTGAGACTTCTGCTTCAGGTATTTTGTTATAGAGGCTAATATCTCTACCTCTGCATCGTGGGTATAAGATACCGGATGTGGTTTTCACATTTGAGGAAATGTGAAGGAACTGAGAAAGAGTGGGAGATTGCCTAAGGATGAGATAGACCTACACCTAGGAATTGGAGCAAGAGTTGCTACATTAGTCGTGGGGACTTTCTATCTATCCTTACCGAATGGTTTGGTTTTAGAACTGGACAATTGTTATTATGTGCCTACCATAAGCAAGAATTTGATTTCTGTGTCTTGTATGGACAAGAAAAGTTTTATTGAGAATAAAGAACAATTGTTGTTCTATTTATTTCAATGAAATTTATGGTGGTGCATTTTTGGTTTGTATGTTCTAAACCTAGTAACGCCTATCTATAACATTAATACGAAGAAGGTTAGATTACATGATTCTAGTGAAACCTATCTCTAGCATAGTCGTTTGGCCCACATAAACGAGACTCGTATTCCTAAACTCCATAAAGTTGGATTTTTAGACTCATTTGATTTTGAATCATATGAGACATATGAGTCATGTTTGTTAGGCAAAATGACTAAGGCTTCCTTTACGGGTAAAGGTGAAGAGCCTAGGACTTGCTAGGTCTAATACATACTGATGTATGCGGACCTATGTCTACGCAGGCTAGAGGTGGTTTTCAATACTTCATTACATTTACTGATGACATCAGTAGATACGGCTATGTGTATCTAATGAAACACAAGTCGGAATCTTTTGAAAAGTTCAAAGAATTTAAGAATGAAGTACAGAATCGACTCGGAAAAGTATTAAGATGCTTTGATAAGATCGAGGAGGTGAATACTTAGGCCGAGAGTTTCTTGATCATCTAAAGTGTTGTGGTATAGTATCACAAATTTCTCCACCGAGTACACTTCATCAAATGGTGTATCCAATAGGAGGAATCGAACCTTGTTGGACATGGTTCGTTCTATGATGAGTCATGTTGACCTTCTATTTCCTTTTAAGGACATGCATTATTGAGTGCTGCATTTACCTTAACCGTATTCCATCTAATCGGTTGGATAGACACCATATGAGATATGGATTGGGAAGCGTCCCAATTTGTCTTTTATGAGGATTTAGGGTTGTGAGGCTTACGTGTGACATGAAGCATCAGATATCCGACAACTGCCTTTTGTATGATATCTTAAAGAGTATCATTTCTATAATCCTTTAGAGCACAAAGTTTTTGTGGCTCGGAATGCTATTTTTCTAGAAAGAGTGTCTATTTCTAGAAGAAGTTCGAGATAAAGAGGCTGAGATGGAACAAAGGACAGGATCCGCAAGTTGTTGTGGATGAGAATCCTGTTCCTGTAACACATGGACCGCGTAGGTTGGATAGGAATCGGTATGAGCCTGAGAGATATGGATTTCTCGTGACTCATACCGGAGACGTGATGCTCATAGATGAGGATGAGCCCACTTTCTATCAGCTGACCATTACGGGTCTTTACTCCAAGAAGTGGCTTGAAGCTATGAATTCGGAAATGGAATCCATGTATGAAAAACAGGGTATGGACCTTGTTTGATCCACCTGAAAGGGTAAAATCTACAGGGTGCAAATGGGTCTTTGTGAAAGACCGACATGGATGGTAATGTGATTACCTTTAAAGGGCAATTGGTTGCGAAAGGTTTCAAGCAAGTTCATAGTATTGACTATGGTGAAACCTTCTCACCAGTCGCCATGGTTAAATCCATCCGGATTCTATTGGCTATAGCTGCATACCATGATTATGAGATTTGGTATGTAATTTGCAAAGGTCCATTTGTGGACTAAGGCAGACTTCTAGGAGTTGGAATCTTCGTTTTTAATGATGTAATCAAAGAATTTGGTTTCATTAAAAGTGAAGATGATTTATGTGTTTACAAGAAGGTTAGTGGGAGCACTATAGTTTTCTTATTGTTGTGTATTGACGACATTCCACTTATTGGGAATTATATTCCGACACTACAGTCTGTAAAAACTTGGATAGGAAAGAATTTCTCAATGAACGACTTGGAGGAGCTATCCAAGTGTTAGGTATAAGGATCTATAGTGATAGATCCAAAAGGCTTCTCGGACTAAGTCGGAGTACATATGTTGACAGGGTGCTAAAGGCATTTAGCATGCAAGATTCCAAGAAGGGTTTCTTGCCCATGTCACATGGCATATCTCTCTCAAAGAGTCTATATCCTAGTATGACTAAGGTGAGAGAGTGGATGAGTTAGATCCCTTATGCTTCTGCAATAGGATCTATCATATAAGCCATGCTACGTACAAGACTGGATGTCGCTTATGCTGTAAGCGTCACAAGCAGATGCCAATCTGATCCCGGTGAAAGTCACTGGATAGCGGTTAAGAAAATCCTTAAGTACTTGAGAAGCACTAAGGATACATTCCTGGTTTACGGAAGCGTTGATGGGCTTGTTGTAAAGTGTTACAAAGATGCCTGCTTCCAAACTGACAGGGATGATTTTATATCGCAATCAGTTTACGTGTTTTGTCTTGGATGTGGCGGTGTTTGCTGGAAGAGTTCCAGGCAAGAAACAGTTGCCGACCCTACAACTGTGGCTGTACAAAGTTCCGTTTGAGAACTTTGTATCAGATCTTTTGACTAAGCCTCTCACGCAGCGGAAGCATGATGGTCATGCTAGATCCACATGTATGAGATATATGGATGATTGGCTTTAGTGCAAGTGGGAGATTGTTAGTGTAATATGCCCAAAAGCCAATCATGGATGATTATTTGTAGTCATGTATACACATTAAGGTTATTCCAATAAGTATCGTTTATGAGATAAACGCTTGCACATACTTATAACCCTAGAATATTTCATATTCTTAAATGTCCCTAGTCGATTATTATTATGGATGGGTTGTAATAATAAATTAAGACTAGCGTATGTTGAGAATTGCATATGTGATATGAATTCTACATACGGGTACAAGTTGGAGAACTTGTGGACTGGACCGACCCACATAAGAACCCTACATGGAACGTTATATGTATGTCATTAGTGGTTCTTATAGATGTAATTGTCCTCCGACCTGAGATCGTCAAGGTATCCAACATATGAATCATGTACTTTGATATTATTCCTAGTCATCCGTAACTGGGTGGACATAAGGGTAATCATTGGGTATATGCCGAGTATGTAGTGGGTTTTGATTGATCAAGAGGGGATTCGTCCGACCCATATAACGGGTATATTATCGTATGGTTTCTTGATAGAGTTGAACTGTTAAATGCATGGCCATGCTCGGATTGGGTGATATGGTGATATCACGGGTATCCGTTTTATACAGTTAACTCGGGGATCAAGAAACATAGATTAAACATATACGAGATTGGCATATTCCATGTCTCGTGTTTGATCTAGATAATGGGACGAAGGGACGATGACATATTCCGAGGCATAGAGAATCAGTACTGATCTTGTCGTTCGGGTAGCAATGATGTGTTGCTAGACGCCACTCTTTGTTTATAATTGTAAAATGAGATTTTACAATTATTGCCGGACGTTACAAGTGCCTACAGGGTCACACACATAGAACCGTTGTTTCGAGCAGATGGTAGAACCGTGGTCAGACCATGGTTGGCCCAGGTGTGGTTGGACCGCGGTTGGACCGTGGTTGGACCAGGGTCGTTTTGTGTTGATTTGATAAACTAAGCATCAGATTAGTGGAGCCATTATTGCAGCCATGTGATGAATATTCCCACTAAGAGTTAGTGGAAACATGTTGGCCATTTTATCATGCCTTTGTGAGTTGGCATGCACATGCTTTTGGCAAAATTATTATTCTTCACATTTGGGTTGATGATTGAACGTGTGTGTGTCTGAATTTTCTGAGCTTGTGAGTGTCTTCAGACTTCTTGAGAGCTTTAGCACACATACCTCATACTCTTCATTCTTTGTGAAAGAAGGAAGAACCCAAAAACATCACAAACACCACAGCCGTACAAGCTCCCGTTTTCTGCTGCTAGCACCCAGTCCGAGAGTGCTCGGAAGTTGGATCGTGAGACGACTCCACCTTGATCACGGTTCGTGTGGATACCGTAGAGGAGCCAGGCCGTTGTCTTGCTCTTACTGATTCTGTTCTACAGTTGGGTGAAAGACCTCAATAGAACAAGGTATGTAAATTTTGTTATACGGTTTATGCATGCTTCACTTGGTTCTTGGTTAAGTTTCCTTGTTTCCGCTGCGTATTTTGCTTGTTGTGCATATTATGAATGTCATAATAGCTCTAGGGAAACTTACATGTCTAACACTTGGAATTCCACTGTGAAAGGAGCAGGCCCAATGACTACCTCCAACCTTATCATTCCCAGTACTTCTCTTCGAGCATCATCGTATGCCCTAACCATTGTTCGGGAGGGTGAGAAACATGTGGCCCCAAATCCTAGTAAACTCGCAGTCTTCAAAGGGCACATATTTAAGGCGGACCCATTATCTATCAATACCAAGGGTACTTGGTTGTCTTTGACCTGGATAGTGATGTATAATGCCTCAACGTGAATTCCATTGTTCGAGAGCAGGTCCTTATCAGAGAAGGAGATTTGGTTATTAGTTTCCACTGAAGCTATCATGTTAGCTAGTGTCTCAGGTGTAGTGTCAATGGGGACATGGGCTTTGTTCAAGGTTTGGAGCACCTTCTCTCTGTGTGGACGGGAGGACATCAGCAAGCCTCAGATTGAGATCTTATCCTGAGTCTTCTTCAGCTGCT
This sequence comes from Turnera subulata, assembly GCA_028386065.3. NCBI lineage: Eukaryota > Viridiplantae > Streptophyta > Magnoliopsida > Malpighiales > Passifloraceae > Turnera > Turnera subulata. Next base: position 26,562 of record JAKUCV010002483.1, on the reverse strand, counting down.
TAACCACCATATCTTCTTCAGGATCTGTTGCTTCTTTAGGTTCATCAAAACGGAGAGGAGCCCTCCTTAATACCCTTCCAGATCGGGTAATGACACCAACTTCTTCATCCGAATCCACATATTCACTAAGGTCAAGCACAAAACATTCATATTTAGGTGCAGGCTCTGCCTCTATCATATCAATCTCCTCATGCAAGGGTAGTGGGTTCAACTTGGTGTTGGGCCTCTTAGGTAGGATTATCTCATTCCTCTCTATCATATCTTGGATCTCATGGTGGAGTCGAGAGCAATTATCAGTAGTATGCCCAGCCATCTGATGGAATTCACAAAATTTGTTAGGGTCCCCTCTAAGAGGTAAATCTGGCCTTGGGTCCAAAGGCTGCAACAGGCCTTTCTTCATGCATTTCTTGAGCATCTTCCCTAAAGGCATAGGGAGACGGGTGAAATCCCTGGGATTTGATCCATTCTGTAATGGCGCCTGGACAGCAACATGATTCACCTCAACAGACCTCTTTCCTTGAGCTACATTAAAATTCCTCTTAGGTGTATGGACATCTGCAAAGGCCTTGATTTTCCCGGAGCTGATAGCATCCTCCAATTGTATCCCAGCCCCAATAAGGCCTTAAAGTTGGCATAGTAGTTTCCAACCATGCGATCATAGTAGGCCGGTTGGAGGTTCTTGATCACCATCTGCACTTGGTCCTCTTCAGTGGGTCTATTCACCATTAATGATGCCTTGTCGCGCCATCTCGAGATATAGGCAGAGAAGGTTTCTTGGGCCTCTTGTTTGGTTGTCTCAAGATCCCTCTTGGTTACATCCACTACGGTGTTATAACTATACTGATTCATGAACTCCTTGCAGATTTCGTCCCATTTGCTCACCTTGCTTTCATCCAAGGTCATGAACCACTTCAAAGCCGCTCCCGATAAAGTCCTTTGGAATAGTTGAACCATCAACTCTGTTCCTATCCCCATGGGCTGCAACATCCTCACATAGATCTTCAGATGGGTTGTAGGGCATTCTGTTCTATTGAACTTCTCAATGTCGGGCTTCTTGAATTTTTCAAACAGCCGGGCTCCGGGGAACAAGGACAAGCGGTCCAAGTTCCAGTCATCTTCCTTCCTCTTCATGGTCTTCAATAACTCTTCCACCCTTTTAAGTCTCTCTTCATCTCCCTAGGATTCTTTCGTCACTAAGACTTCGTCCTGGATAACCACCACCTTATTCTCGATGCCTAGTTTTGAAACTTGTCCCCCATCACTCCCAATGGACACCATCTTCCCTTTCTATAAAGCCACCAGCGCATCCCTCACCCTTGGATCTTTCAACAGGTCCATGGATTCCTCAACCAAATTTGTCTTAGCACTGTTGTCCTCACTCTTTTCGCCTTAGGAGTTGAAACACGGGGATCAGAGATTTGGCATCCCACGGGCTTCCCAGTATATACTATCTCATTGGGTTCGGGGTATGCAAGAATAAGGGGCAAACTATTCACATTTACTTGAGTTCACAATAATAAATCACCCAAATGCACGTACCAGTTATTGATTCATAATGCGTGAGATGCTCAGGGTATGCAGCTGGTTGAGGGCCAAAAGATTGGCGCTAGGGAATAGGTTGACCTACTCACATGTGATAATGGATATCGCGTGAGGTCCAAGGCCCATTAATCCCCATCATGGCTAAGCAGCAAGAAACGGGTTCACTCAAGCCTCCATCGCTTAAAGAAAACATCGTGGTGGACTTGGATTCCCTCGCCCTCATACGGTAGAAGCTTCACATCAATCATCATGAATGCAAGGCACTTATAATGACAAATAAAAAGGCACACAAAACTCAATGATTGCACAAGGTTTCCTGAACCCACTACTTCCCAAAGGGGGTCGCCAACTGTGAATACCCAACTCAAAATCACTTGTACCTATTCACCTATTCCTTTTCACCTTCTTTCTCGGGTCAATCCTATGTCAATGGAGTTGCTACCCAAATTTTATTAAGAACAAAATTTGGGAAAAAAAATTTTATGACTCCTTTAGGCAACATGGTCATGGCGAACCAAAGACATGAGATCGGGGGCTCATCACGGATGGGAAGGTGTTAGGCACCCATCCGTGTTGGGACGAAACCTTGTGCAATTGCAAAGTACAAGTGTGCCTTGTGCAGGTGTGCAAGTGTGGAAAATAAAGAGAAGGGGAGAAGAAGAAGATTTGGCTTGCATCCCGTTGTGAAACCGAGACTACCTACGTACCCGAGTGACCGGGGTCAAAGCCACGTAGTTCTAAACATGGCATTATGTCGCCACTTAGATCATCAAAAGTATCAACATATAATCAGCCAAAATCAAACAAGAAGGGATTAGTGTTACCTCTTGTAGCCCTCCTCCAGCTCCTTGAATTGGGTTGTGTTCTACACCCACCTTCTTGCCACTTCTAAGCTCAATGGTTGATCTTCTCATTGATTCCTCCTTGTTGGATTATTACTGATGTTTCCCACGAAATTCTACCAGATTTTGCACCTATAAAAGATTTCTAGATTTGGAGAGGTAGAGTTTCTCCAAGCACTTAAGGCTTATGGGTGTGTATGTGAGAAATAATGTGTGTCCATTAAAATGTGTGTGAGGGGTCCTATTTATAGTGTTCTGGGAAGTCTAGGGGCGTAGACCTGCTTAATGGTGAAGATTATGGCCGGAAATCTGGTCCAAAACCGCGTAGGATCGAAATTAGAAACAAAATCGGAGAATTGGGCACTTCAGGATGGGGATGACCGCCATGGCCTGCGGTCATCTGCTGGATGTCCGCCAGACCCGACGGTCATAGGTGGAAGGCCGCCGGCACCTGGCGGTTGTCGCGAAATGACCGCCGGTCACTCCGCGTGCCACCCGTTCTTTCCTTTTCGATGCCCCAACCCCCCTAATTCAGCTCTGATTTGATCCTACCGCGTAATCAACCACTAATTCAGCTCTGATTTGATCCTACCGTGTAATCAACCCCTAATCAACCCAGAATCACTCCATTACTTGATTACTACTCCTCTAAATCATTTCATAACTGATTAATTACACATTAACACCCATTTTAAGCAAAATCGTGCCAAAAACACAAAATCTAATTAAATCATGATTTAACTTTGATTTTTCACGAAAATCAGAGCCAAAATTAACCTGCAAGAAATGTATTATTGGGCTAATTAAACTCTGGAGAATTAACTTGGGCCCTTAAACCCATTCTTAACCCAAGAATAAATCATCTCAATATAATTGGGTTAAAAAATAAATAAAAGGCCCAAGCAATTAATATATTCCAGCCTAAATAAACCTTATTATATATTTTACTCTAAGATTAAATCATCTCATTAATTCTAGATTTCAAATTCAGGAAGGTCTAAATTACCAAAATATATTATTCCTACTAAGTTAAATTCTTGACATGTCTTAATCCTAAGATTGAATCTTCTCATCAATTCAAGGTTCAGGTATGTTTAAAATCTAATTTTAGTAGAAAATTCGTGAGTCAAATTTGGGTATTCACACAACAGCAGGGAAATCATCCTAGACCAGATGGTAATAGAGATGATACTACTCGATCTGATTGTTGGAGCTTGACACATTATATTTCTATGTATCGGATTTTATTAGATAAAATATGTGGATCTGCCATGAAATATTATCTATATTTTCCTGTTATTTGTACGAGTACTATTCCCTATTCATTTTGGAACACAACTTTAGCTATGATGAAATTAGAAATTTAGTTAAACTAGCTGATTCTCTCACCAAATATGTGTAGTAGTTTGATCTTATTTTGCAACCGCGTTTGGTGTCATAACAACAGCGTTAAAATTATATAAGATAATAGTACGCTTAGTATTGTATAAATAAATTAATGAAGAATGGTGATAAATTTTTTGGTTGTATTTTAATTATTCAATCATAATAATTTTATATAATATTTTTTATATTTTCAATTACATTTGAATAGGAATAGTATTCTTACTAATAATTACCTTATAAAAGGGTAATTACTTTAATTACTTATTTTTTCCCTGATGTATCTTTATAAGTTTCAAATTTGTCTCAAATTATTTTCTGAATATTTTTTCTCTTATTAATTTATATTAATATATTTGATTTGTAAATTTTAAATTATAAGAAAACATCTTTAAATTAATTTTCTTTCAATTTTTACTAGAGATAATTTTTTGGAGTTTTATATTTGTTAACTGCCAAGTAAAAAATATTAGTAACATCTTAAGTTTCACCAATTAGGTTGTAGTGCATATTGTGTCAAAAGCACAATAGGGGTGAATTCTTGGGTTCAAGTCTCATTTTTCTCGACATCGTTTAAAACAAAGCTAACTTTCCCTTTCTTTTCTTTTTTCCTTCTCTTCCTGCATCTACCTCCTCTTCTCACTTTCCCTTTTTTTTTTTTTTTTGCTTCTTCTCTTCCAGCCGCATCTACCTCTTCTCTTCTTGCTTTCCTTTTCTTTCTTTTTTTTTTTTCTCTTCTTACTGTCGCCTTGGCCCTTCTCTTCTCACTTTCCCTTACCTTATCGGGGTTATTTTTTTTTTTTTGCAAGTTTGGTGTGTTATGTGTTTTTATGGTCTGAGATTACAAATCGCTTTGTTTAAAAGTCAATCTTTGTGGGATATTTAGCTAATCGAACTTGATTTGTGGTTGCAGGTGTCCCTCTTGGTTTTATATGTGTTTCGGCTGGTTTTTTCAGGTTTGGTGTTTTTGTTTTTGGTGTTTTACCTTGTGTGTTTCTGAGATTGGCGTGGTATTGTAGATTTTAAACTTACACTCTCTCAGATCTATGACTTATGGACTTTTTTTTTTTTATCTTCATTTGTAGTTGCTTTGTGTTGATTTGTTGTTGCTGGTGGTCGGAAGGGAAAAAAATGTTTGGTAGCATTCTTCGTAAGTTCGTGCTTTGCTTTTTTTTTTTGTCATTTTTTTCAATTTTCCAGCACTTAGTCGCCTCTTCTCAAACTGTGTTCTTTCAAGATTTAAACAATTAGCAACTCTGTGACTTGAGAAATGTTTTTGTGATCTTGGCAGCTAAAGTTAGGCGGATATATGATATTGCAAATGTGTTGTCTTCTTTGAAACTTGTTGAAAAGGTAATCTATTTTTACTGTAATACAAATGTTTTTGCCAGAACCTCCATTCATTAAATTCTAAAGGTATCTGTGTTTTATTCTGGATTAAAAAAAAAAAACATAAAAGGGTCAGTTTCTTCAATTAATGTCTCAACAAAAATAGTACTATGGTTTGAAAATGCAGCTTCTTGAGTTTTTGCTGGACTGTGGTAATTCTTGCCATATTTAAAAATAAATTAATTTTTTTTGTTTTATTTGTGAATTCTATACTTTGTTATGTTGGATCTGGTTCAACTGGTGATGTTAAAAGACTATTGCAAGCATTTAAGCGCGGTGATTATTGTGGCACTAGGGGCTGTTTTGTCGGCCTTCAAAATTGTATTTCGCTAAGACAATTGCAAGCATTCAAGCGGGGCAGCGTGGGATTATTGTGTGGCAGTAGGGGCTGTTTTGTTGGCCTTCAAATTGTATTTTGGTTTAGTTTGAGTAATTATGTAATATGTATTCTTAAGCTTTATTAGTTGTGTAAATAATTGTAAATTAATTATTTTGTATATCAATAAATTAGTTTATTTTACTAGCATTTGTTGGTTACTGGCAGTGACAATCTTTTCTCACAAAAAATAAATTTAGTATTGCGACCAAAAAAAGTAATGATTAAAAATCATGTTCTTAAGAAAATTGACAATTTATCTATAAAAGAAGAATTGTCCACTTATGAATTCTTTTTATTATAATAATTTTAAAATAAATTTTTGATTGGACATCTATGGGGCCAAGACTTAATTTTGTTTGACAGGTGGCCTAGATTGTTGTGTGGACCTTTTCAAATGGTTTCAGTATGGCTTCAGGCCAGAGCCAAATTTAGTTTCGGCATTGCTTCCGTTTTTCGCTTCAGCCTTTTAGCTTCGGCTGGGCTTTGGGAAACCAATTTAGCACCAGCCCTTTTTGCTTCACCCTTTGCTGAAGCCAATTTGAAACTATTTTTAGGATAGCTTCCAAATGGCTTCGGAATGGGGGTATGCCATTCCAGCCAAATTTTTGTAGTGTCTAGACCTAGCAAAATATGTTTCAACATGGCAATCCGACATGAACCCTACATTTTTTTCTTTGATGCGAACGAGATACTTTATTCATTCATAGAACTGTTAAAGAGTACAATGTTTATAGCGCAAGGCATGCACACTTAATCACAAAAAAACCTAGAATAAAATGTGAAAAAACCACCCACTACTCACATAACCAGGAAACACCAGTTACGGAGGAGCCAGTAAAGAAAAAGTACCACACCATAGTCTCACTGTTTCAGCATTGGAGATCACGGTGGAAGCACTAAATGAAAAATCATTTTTTTTTTTTTTTGGTCTGAAACCGGGATGTATTGTAGTAATACTTTAAAACCTTTACAAACTAGGCGCTTAGGCCATATGTCTTCTATCTACCCTTAGCAGCTCAACAATTGCAGCTGGAGGGAGATGGAACACTGAAAAACCATTGCTAGACTGGGTGGCCAACAATGCCAGGTTATGTGCTACATGATTCCCTCCCCTGTGTATAAACGAGATGGACCAATGTCCATGAATCCTCAAGAGAGATTTAATTTTATTAACCAGAGTTACTAAACTTGGCTCCCAATCAACATCGTCCAATAACCAGTGGGATACCTCTTGTGCATCAGTTTCAAACATAACAAGTGGAGCTTGTAAATCCAATGCCAATTGCAAGCCGTGCCAGAGCGCGAGAAGGTCTCCTTGGAGTTTAGAGCTTTCCTGTGAGTTGATCATAAACCCGCGAATCCACTCTCCATGGCTATTTCGACAAACTCCGCCTATTGCGTTGCCCGTGTTAGAGACATTGATTTTCCAGTAGCCACCCAAGGGGGGATCCCAAGTCACGCTCTCAGGTTCAAGGATGCAGAGGTTGTTGGCATTGGTTCCCAGCCATTCCATGGCATCTTGCATTGAAGCCTAACACTTTGTGGGTGCAGGTTTTTAGAGCTAAATACTTTAAGGACCACAACCAGCTGCCGCTACACTTAAAGAGGCGTACAGGCTCAAACTTATGGAATGCTGTGTTTAGAATGTGGCCATCATTCCGAGAGCAGGTGGGCTGGTGTCTTGGAGATGGCAGCTCTGCGTTGTTCTGGCAAGACTGCTGGCTGGAGGAGGACCTGATCTTGGCCAGCAGAATTCCAGACTTCCCAGTGGCGGAACAAGAAAAAAAAGTGGCAGAGTTTCTAGACCAAGATGGCGGATGGGATTGGGAGAGACTTGGAGCTCACATCCCTACCCAGGAACTTTGCAAATTCTGGAAATGTACACCCCCAAGGCTGACGAAAGGACCGGACAGACTGGGTTGGCTACCGAATAAAAGGAAAGATTTCTCACTGGCGTCAGCGTACAAGGTACTTGAAGCCCCTAATTGGAGCCCTGAAAATATAAAATGGAACTGGGTATGGAAGTGGAAAGGTCCGGCGCGCATCTGTAGTTTCCTATGGTTGCTGCTTCATGATAGGTTGATGACGAATTACAACAGATGTCGTAGGCATATGACAACGTCAAATCTTTGCCCACGATGTAACCAGGAAGCTGAAACATCGCTACATGCCTTCCAGGACTGCAAAGAGGTGAGGGATATTTGGCTTGCTGTAACACTGAAGAGCGATTCAGGTATGAAAAAGGTGGAGCTGACCCTCGTAACCGACGAGAGGTTGGATTTTGGTTCCTTACTCAACTTCTTGACCTCATGTGAGAAGCCTTAACGCACGACCTTTTAAACCAGAACCGCGTTGGTTTGACAAAAGCTTCTGCTAGTGCAGCAAATCACATACCCTATCAGGGCGATTATTTCGTTCGCGAACAATATATGAAAAATCATTTTTAACAGCCTTAATCCATACGGAAGAATGCACTAACGCATTCTGATGCGCTCAATTTGCTGATCCAAAACACAAAGTTCAAAAGTTAAAAATTTAGAAAGTATCAACCCTCTGCCTCTCTCATTTCCCTCTTCACTTGCACCTCCTAACTTCTCAATTTTTCTTCTGTGCAGCCTCTATGCACAACCTCTATCTTCTTGGTCCCTCACTCAAAATCAGTAGCTCTCACTCACTCACTATCAGGAGCATAAACCCCAATTTGAACCCCGCCCGCAACTACTTTTTTTTCTGGGTGGTTCTGGGTTTTGGGCATTTTGTTTTGCAATAAGAAAAAACACATTGTTGCTTTTATTCTCTGTTTGGGTTTTATTATCTTTCCTTTTTCTACATCTGCTTTCATTTTGTTTAGATCTTGAATTTTTTTCTAGATCCGCCTTCGTTTTGTTTAGATCTTGAATTTTTTTTCCTAGATCTGCTTTCGTTTTGTTTAGATCTTGAAATTCATTTTTGGTTTCGTTTAGGCTTTACATATGGTGGTTTTTTTGCTTGCAGATCCCGCCTTTGGTCATGATCGGAGATGATGCTCGCTTTTGGTTCATGCTCATTCTGTCCATTTTTGTTTGATGTTATGTCTGCTTATTTTATTTAACGGCACCTTTTTTAGGGTTTGTTCACCCTGTATTTTCATAATTTCTTGAGTTTCTCCGTGATTTGTTTTGCAAGTTTCTAGTTTCTAAGAATTAGCCTTTAGTCCATATATTTACTTGGTGCTGTGATTCTAATCCTATTATCTTTATTGTTTGCAGTTCAGTGAATGTGGATCCTCTGCTGCTTTTAATTGCAAATCCGGCGAATTCAACATTTTCTGATTGGAGATTTGTTATTTTTTGTCTCCATGTAATTTAGTTGATCAATGTAATTTTTTAGTTTTATTAATTGATTGGAAATGTGTAAATTATAGCCTTACAACATTAATAAAGTTTCTTTTAGCATATTCTTCTCTTATTGTTTTAATATTTCTCATAATTTTTTTTTATTTATAAGCATAAAAAATTTGATTATCGTAATAAAAAATATAAATGAATTTTATTATCATAGAAAAATGTAAAATGCTTATTTATCATCAAAATTTTATTTTGAGATCTTTGGGGATGAGTTTCGCATGGGTCCCCCTTAACAAATTAGCTTCGGTATAGTTACAGCTTTTTCGCTTTTTCCGCTTCAGCCATTTTAGCTTCCTTTCGGCTTCGGAGTTCAAATTTAGCACAAAGTCTTTTTTCTTCCGGCATTGCGGAAGCCAATTTGAAGCTAAATGCATGATAGCTTCAGAATGGTTTCAGATTGGGGGTGTGCTATTCCACCCAAATTTTTGTAGTGAAAGTTCAAAATCACAATGAGACCAAAATTCTCCTTGAATATGGCTTTATTGGCACCATATCAAGTTTGGCACTGGTGGTACTAGATCTGGCACAACTTTGATCCTTTTATTCTCTTTAGATGAGCTACTACCCCTGAATAGAATGGTTTTTGGGTTTCTTGTTTTTTGTTTTGGGTTTTATGGTTTCTTTTTTCTTTATATAAGAGCCAAACGGGCGACTACGGGTATCATGTCGCCCACCGGCAGCGATAGTGTTTGATGAAAAAATGTAAAGCATGATCTTCTGCTCTGGTACCATGTAGAAACAATAGACAAAGAATTTGGGGAAAACTTTCTGATTTATTTCATTCTTCTTCTTCATATTCCACTATCCTTCAAGGCATTACATTTTTAGGCTCTGTTTGGAACGGAGAACTGGCAGTCCACGTCCATATAGACTTGGACTGGACTAAACTAATCCAGACTGCGTTTGGTTGTGTGAACTGTACATTGTGGACTTAAGCCTAGTCCAGAGAAATAAAGTTTTGTTTTATGTAGACTAGACTTGAACTAAATGACAGAAATAGCGTGAATGTCCCTATATTATTGGGGGAAAAATATGAACATTAAGTCATAATCTTATATTATCACTACCCTTAACCTCTTTTTTTCCAAAACCACTAACATTTATAATATATACACATACATATAAGTATCTTAAATTATATAAAGGTAAATTTTTGGATTCTTCTAGATAAATAATTGCAATTTCCTCCAATAAACAAACAAATTAAATTGGCCATAAAAACAAATAATTTAATTATTATTATATATATTGTGATTATTAATACATGTTGTTATAATCAAAATATATTTTTATATTAAATAAAATCTTGTAAGAAGAAAATTTACAAAAGATCCTATTGAAGAATATTTTATAAACAGTCCAGCCAAGTTTTGGGAAAAAAATATCAACCCATATGTATTCTATATAATTTATTATTTTTTTTGTTCCAGTTTAGGATTTAAACTCAATATATCAAATTTTTTAATTTAAAATTTCATCAAAAATACAAAAATCGCTCCAAAATCCTAATCATCTATACTAAATCAAGCTTTCAAACCTATAATCAGTGTCTCCTAAATACTTCCCCTCAAACAATTTCGAGATTAGAACTCGAATTGACAAAAACCCCCAAAATTTTCCCCTTACGAACCCTAGATTTTCAATCCGCCAAATATTACAATTTCAAGTTGAATTCAACCTTCCCAAACATCAATTAACCTTCCAGAAGCAACAGCCCTCAAAAAAATCAAAGTAAAATGCACCCAAAATTGAAAATCAATTTTTTCAGAAGCTTTACCAATCTCACCATAAATCCCTTCACAAACCCTTGATTTAATTCTTTTTAACCCTTCAAATTGCTTCCCATGTAATCGAGCCACCCACCCCTCTGCGGTTTGATGGATACCATGGCTGGAAACACCAAGAAAAAGGGAGGAAAGAGGCTTTTTGGTTGAGAAGAGGAGGCCAACTGAAAACGAAAAAGTGAAAAGCAATTAGAAAAGAAGAGGGTTAGAGGAGAGGAGGCCGGCGACTTCTTCCTGGTGGTGGCTTGGCAAAATCAAAAGGAATTTGGTGGTTATGTTGCGTATGAACAGGAGGTGGGAGTAGGGGAGAGGTCGTGGGAGAAAGCAAAGAAAGGGCAAGAAGAAAAGATAAGAGAGAGAGGAAAAAGAAATGTTTAGGACATTTTATTGAGTTGGGTAGTGTTAGAAAATTGAAAAATAAGCAGGGTTAATTTTGTCATAAATCTTGAGTCCATCGCGCCTGGACTCGAGGCCACACCATTTTGAGGGGCCTCAGGTCTAGTCCCGAGTCCCCTGATCGTGAGACTCGAGTCCACGATAGTCCACATGGACTCACTCCGTTTTCGTTCGCCAAACGTAGACTCGGGTCCAAGTCCGCGTGGACTTGGTCCAAGTCCCCCGTTCCAAACGGAGCCTAGAGAATTATATCAACAAAGAAAGGAAAGAAATCATATACTAATTACGTAGTCAACTAGATGATACGGCACATATCGTGCTAGATTACAATATAATTCCACCTCAATCATGTGTACTAATCGTTGAACTTGATTTCCTCAATTTTGGGAAGTCACTTAGCTTCATTTGGGCCTTTTTTTTATGCTAATCGTGTAACTTCATTAACATGCTTAAGGAAGAGTACAGGTAAGGGCAGGCCCCCGCTATAAATGTGAGGGTGCCTGCATTACAGAAACTACAAATGCAACAGACGCCTATTCAAGTAAAACGCAGCACCATTGACTTAGGACAATGCCACAGTTGCATAGTCGCAGAGAGTAGACATTGACTTCCACGACTCATGCCTAACAGTTATGCTTCTTGGTTACTAGTGTCATACTCATGTCATTGTCTCAATAACCTTTATTGTACTATACTGTCCCTTTTTAGTTCATGAATAAAGACGTGGATTAGCATGACAAAAAGGTAAAACCTTTGTTTGACCAAGAGAGATTCAATATAGCTCACCATGATCTCTTGGTTTAGCATTTGTTTTCCGAGGCATCATAAACATCTTCTGCTTATCACTGCCTCACCTCCATAAAAAATTGCATTGAAATAATGTTTTTGGCTACTGAAGTTCCAAAGATGGTATGGTAGTATAAAGGCAAAGTACAAAGAACAACCTGGAATAATATAACTTTGGTGCTCCAGCACCAAAGGATAGAAACTTACCCTTCCATGATGGAAGTCTAGTCTTCAATTTGTCTGGGTTCAAGGAAGTGGCTTTCCTTATATTTAATCGAAGGGGAAGGCCAAAAACTCCAACTTGCTATATAACAACCCTATACCGTCTCTTATATTATCACATTAGGAACATTAGTTCCACCAACTAGCATTATTGATTGCAGTGGCAAAGTGTATTGAGACGCCCCGAACCGTATTTACCGTTACACACAGTAAACACGTGGGACCACATACTATTACAATAACTATAGCAATAGATATCAGAACTAGCGGATTTAATACATTAAAAGTACATAATACATCAACCGTACCTATCCCGGTATGGGAGTATTATTACAGCAAGCATTTATCCACAGAGTTATAACAACAAGCAGCGGAAGTCTTAATACAACACAGCAATAGACAATGATATAAACATGATGCAACGCAGGATGGATCCGGGCCTGGCAGAGGGTGCGCCACAGCTTGCCTCGAACGTACCTGAGCTACGCACAATCAAACTACGCGACCAGGTCGCGCAGGCGAGGGGTGAGTCCGAAGTGCTCACCGGGTAAAATCCATAAGCAATTATACATATACATCAACCATAGATAAACCAAGTCACATCAACAGCAATTACCTATGGCTCATACGAACTCTAAATAACACACTCTGTGATTCTAGACATACTACACCAATTTTACCATCAGGGCCCCTATCACTAGTTAAATGATGGTCGTCGCCTAGTAGTCAAGCTAGCTAGCTTGTGGATCCCGCCCTGGTACCTCCACGTATAACTGGCACAGACAGGGAGCAGACCCCAAGCACACTCTCCCCCAGCGCCTAAAATATAAAAACTGGTACAGACAGGGAGCAGACCCCAAGCACACTCTCCCCCAGCACCATAAAAATAAGACTACCATCTGGCTAAACCAACACTTAACTGTGACTTACTAGATGTCTAAGTGAGACCAGTTTTATTATTCCTAGTTACTCAATTCCTATTATCCTCCACTTACTCATTATCCCGAGCAGGCTCACAGCCTCTCTGCTCGTCTGGATAATATAAACCACATGGCTTGGTACCCTCAATACTATATTCCCACAATTTCACAGTCAACAACAGCAACAGTAATATTCAACCAGTACCAGCATTTCTAACATTATCAAACAACAACAGTAGCATCAACTTAACTTCGATGGCAACAAATTCCAATCAAAATCATCTCACAATAATTATTCACAGCAACAAAGAATTATCCAAGCATATAACACGACAGCAACTTAGTACTACGGCAGTATATAAATAATTACTTATCCTCACCTTGGCCGATAAATTCCACAGGAAATTCGTCGATTGGCTCCGGTTCTACGTGCTCGTACTCGTNCAGTATATAAATAATTACTTATCCTCACCTTGGCCGATAAATTCCACAGGAAATTCGTCGATTGGCTCCGGTTCTACGTGCTCGTACTCGTTATCAACTCCTATTCAGCAAATAACACATATTCACATAAAATGCACAAATAATGCTTATGATATGACGTACTGTAATACTAATTCTACTAAGTCATTCGTCCTGGTTCCTACTCTATTTCACTATTTAATATCATAGTCTGGTCTCATTTCACCGTATTTACATCCGGTTATTAAATACTTTATAATCCTCTCTTTAAAGAAAAAGTTTCCTTGTATATAATATGTTTCTAAAAATTAATTACTAGCACTCCTAAAACAATATGTCAATTAATTATTTCTTTAAAACATATTTTATTTCCTAATTCCATTTTTTTTCCAAAACTTTCGCTTTTTTTTTGGTTGGGCCGTGAACAGTAACCGTAAACAGCACGACCCTTGAACAGTAACAGTCCAGGTGAACAGTGCTCGGTCCATGCACAGTACTGGGCCCGTGAACAGTCGGCCCATGAACAGTGAAGACCGGTGAAAAGTTCTCGGCCCATGCACAGTATTAGGCCTGTGAACAGTCGACCCATGAACAGTGCAGGCCCCCGTGAACAGTGCCAGGCCTTGGGCCAGGCCGAGGACCCGACGGGTCAACCCAGCTGCTGCACTTGGGCGGGGGCTGTACTTCGTCTTCAACCTTCGTTACCTGCATGTTTCAGCGGATGTGGCGCATGCGGGAGGGAGGAAACGGACGAGAGGCGGCTGCGGAACGGGTGGAGGGGCTGGACGGTAGCAGTGGCGGTCGTCGGTGGCGTGCAAGCGGCGTGGAACGCTCGTGGTTTCGTGTTGCAGGCGTGAAGTTGCAGGGGCGGCGATGATGGCTTCTGGTTGCATGGGGAAGAGAAGGGGAAGGCGGCGGTGGTTGGTGCGGTGTCGTGGTGGGCTGGCGGTGGTGGTAGTGTGGAGGTGTTGGTGACTTGGTGAAGGTGGCAGTGACTCGGGTGGCTCGGGGTTAGCATGAACGTGAGGTAGGAGAAGAGTTGTAAGGTGTTTTGTGTGGTGCCAGAGTCGTTCTCCATGCAGCAAATTTATAGGCGAGATGGACGCAGATCACGACATGCACACACAGACATTTCTTCACGAGCACACAGGAAGTCTTCACGGGCGGCGGCGAAGGGTCACGCGTGAGCTGTGCATGGCTTTTCACGTCATGCATGACGTGTGGTGCAACTCTGTGCAGTTGCACCGTGTACCATCCGTGTACCATCCGGACCCGAAGAATCCCATATTGATCTGTAAAACCATAAGAAAAATTCCGAGCGTGGAACAAAGCTCGGTTTCGGATTCCGATGTATAATTTACCTTAAAAATAATTTCCCAAGATTATTTTATTTCACGGTAAATTATTATTATACAATCCTTTTTACAGTCCCGGTAAATGTAAAATTTACCCGGGCTGTTACAGTCTACCCCCCTTAAAAGAATTTCGTCCCCGAAATTCACTCCGAACCTGTGAAGAGATGGGGATACTGGGATCGCATATGTTCCTTGACTTCCCATGTTGACTCGTTAGCAGAATGCTTACTCCACTTGACCTTAACCATAGGAATGGTACGGTTCCGCAACTGTCGTACTTCCCGAGCAAGAATCTGTTCCGGCACTTCGGTGTAGGTAAGGTCTTCTGCCACTTCAACATCCACTGTGGCCACAATATGACTAGGGTCTGATCGGTATCTCCTCAGCATGGAAACGTGGAACACATCATGAATGCGTGATAGCTCATCAGGCAAAGATAATCTATAAGCTAATGTTCCAATTCTCTCCACAATCTCATATGGCCCGATATACCTTGGGCTCAGCTTTCCTCTCTTGCCAAATCTGATCACTCCTTTCCAAGGTGCAACTCTGACAAAAACCTTCTCACCAACGTTATACTCCATCTCACGTCGGTGTTGGTCGGCATAGCTCTTCTGCCGATCCTGAGCAGCTTTCATGCACTCTCTCACCGTCTGGATCTTGTCCACTACCAGACTTCTACACTTCCTTCCATAGAGTGCCTCAAAAGGTGGCATACCAATGCTGGAATGGTAGCCGTTGTTGTAAGCGAACTCTGCCAAAGGTACGTACTTATCCCAACTCCCAGTGAAGTTAAGCGCACAAGCTCTAAGCATGTCTTTCAGTGTCTGTATGGTCCTCTCAGACTGTCCATCTGTCTGAGGATGAAAAGCAGTGCTGAAGCTTAACTTGGTCCCCAAAGCAACTTGTAAACTCTTCCAGAAGCGTGGTGTGAACCTCGGATCCCTGTCTGAGACTATAGACTTTGGAATCCCATGTAGCCTCACAATCTCAGCAATATACTTATCCGCCAATGTGTCCATGGTATCAGTCTGGCGGATAGGAAGAAAATGAGCCGATTTTGTTAATCGGTCAATGATGACCCAAATAGCATCATGCTGCCTCCGAGTCATCGGTAATCCAATCACAAAATCCATGGTAATCATCTCCCACTTCCACTCCGGTATTGTCAACGATCTCATCTTGCCTGTTGGAGCCTGATGTTCGGCTTTCACCTGCTGGCAAGTAATGCACCTAGCAACATACTCTGCTACATCCTTCTTCATACGGGGCCACCAGAAATGGCTCTTCAAGTTCTGATACATTTTGGTGCTTCCAGGATGCATCGCATATGGCGTCATATGACCTTCCTCCAAGATCTAACTACGCAAATTACTGACATTGGGTACACATACCCGTTTCCCAATCATCAATGCTCCATCATCGGCTATACGGAACTTGTCTTCTTTTCCACTCCTTACTCCTTCCTTAAGCTTGGCCAGGTCGGGATCTCCATCTTGTAACTCCACTATCCATCCTCTTAGGTTGGACTTGACACTCATAGCCAGTAAGGCTCCTGTATCATCCACTGTCAAATCAACTCCCAACTTCCTCAACTCGATAAGTGAAAACATCGAGTAACTAGTGGAGGCATCATCCGATTGTCTCCGGCTCAAAGCATCAGCTACCACATTGGCCTTCCTTGGGTGATACTCAATAGTACAGTCATAATCATTAAGCAACACAACCCAACGTCTTTGTCGCAGGTTAAGCTCCTTCTTTGTCATGATGTACTTAAGGCTCTTGTGGTCGGTGAAGATTTGGCACTTCTCTCCAAACAAATAGTGTCTCCAAATCTTCAAAGCCAAAATCACTGTTGCCATCTCATGATCATGAGTCGGGTAGTTCTTCTCATGAGTCCTTAGTTGTCTAGAAGCATAAGCAATCACTCGTCCTTCTTGCATCAGCACAGCTCCTAAACCAAGTCCTGATGCGTCACAAAACAACACATACTCCACTCCTGGCTTCGGTACTGTCAGCACTGGTGTCGTGGTCAGCTTCTTCTTAAGCTCCTCAAAACTCTGCTGGCATTCCGAGCTCCAAAAAAAAGCTTGCTCTTTCCTCAATAGCTTAGTCATGGGACTGGCTAATAAGGAAAAACCTTCTATGAACCTCCGATAATATCCTGCAAGGCCAAGAAAACTCCTGACTTCTGACACATTCTTAGGGGGCTCCCACTCCAACACGGCCTTCACTTTGGTAGGGTCAACCTTTATTCCATCCCCGCCTACTACATGTCCGAGGAAGGAAACTTCTCCAAGCCAAAATTCACACTTGCTGAATTTGGCATACAGTTGCTTCTCTCGTAATCTCTAAAGTACTATCCTCAAATGCTCTTCGTGCTCTTCCTTGCTCTTGGAGTAGATGAGGATATCGCCGATGAAGACCACAACGAACTTATCCAAAAACTCGTTCAGCACCAAGTGCATCAAGCACATGAATACTGCTGGTGCGTTGGTCAAACCGAAAGGTACCACAGTGAATTCAAAGTGGCCATACCGTGTGCGAAAGGCTGTCTTCGGTATGTCCTTCTCTGAAATCTTGATCTGGTGATAGCCCGATCGGAGATCAATCTTCGAAAACACCGTTACTCCTTGAAGCTGATCGAAAAGATCATCAATCCTCGGTAACGGGTACTTGTTCTTGATTGTCACCTTGTTGATCTGGCGATAGTCTACACACATACGCAGACTACCATCCTTCTTCTTCACGAACAAGACTGGTGCACCCCATGGTGAGGTACTAGGTCTGATGAAACCCTTTTCCAGTAGTTCATCTAGCTGCTTCTTCAGCTCCTGAAGCTCTGTTGGTGCCATCCTGTATGGTGCCATTGAGATAGGTGTAACTCCAGGTACAAGCTCGATGGTGTACTCAACCTCTTTGTCGGGTGGCAAACCTGGTAGATCATCTGGGAAAACATCAGCAAACTTCCTCACAACTAATACACCCTCCGGGGTAGGGTCTCGTGTCTCTCCACCTGGAATGTGGGTCAGCAATGCTTCTGGACCATGTTGCTTCATTCCGTAGCCCTGGGTAGTAGAGATACTACATGTGGTTGCAGCTCTCCCCACTCCGGACAAAACAATCAACCGATCCTCAGCGGATGTCAACCTCACTTGCTTAGCTCGGCAATCCACCAAGGCTCGATACTTCGACAACCAATCCATGCCTAGGATTATATCAAATCCTCCCATGCTCCTGACAATGAGTCGAACAGGAAAGGTTTCATTCTCGAACACTAACGGCACATCCTTACAAACTCTATCTAGCCTCACTATAATGCCTGCAGGTAATCTAACCCTCATAGGTTTTTCTAGGGATATATCTTCACAGTTATGTTGCATAGCATAGGTCTGAGCAATAAAGGAATGTGTAGCTCCAGGATCAATCAATGTGAATGCAATACTACCATGTACTGTAAAGATACCTGCTATGACTTGAGCAGCATCAGGGTCCTCCTCTGCGGTGATGACGAAAGCCCTGGGCACTGGTGTGCTCTGGTTGGCTCCGGATTGGGTCCTAGCGGAAGGATTCCCACGACCATGACCCTGACTTTGTCCTTGTGCTCTAGATCCACCTGGCACACTAGCCACAGAGGCCTGAACTTTCGGTGTCGGTGCAGAGTTACTGACTCTCCCAAGCTTGGGGCATGCATAACGGTAATGTCCTAACTCGTTGCACTCGAAACATCTGACTGCTGATACGGGACGTCGGAAGCGGTTATCTCCAGAACTAGTCACTCCAGGTCCACTCCATCCTCCAGTCGAAGCTCCGCGGTTGTTATTCCAACCACGTCCATAGGTCATCTGCTGATACTGTCCACGTCCAGTTACAGGTGCACTAGCGGCAGGTGCATATGGCTTCTTGTTCTGACTAGATGGAACCTGCGATGCACTCCTTTTCCGGCGATACCTGCTGATCACGCCAGGTAACTTCGGACTTCTGAGCATCCCTTACCATGTCCTGATAACCAGCAAAATCCTTGCATCCCATGATAGCTCGAATATCAGGATGCAAACATCTCTAGAAACGTTGGCATCTGGCTTTGGTGGTTGCTACCAGATCTCCAACATACAGGGACAGGCAGTCAAACTTCTTCTCATACTCTGTCACGGTCATATTATCCTGTCGCAACTCAAGAAATTCGCGCTGCATGAGTTCCTGGAATTCCTCTGTAATGAACTTGTCCTTAAACATAGCCGTGAACTCAGCCCATGGCATCACCACTGGTTTCGGCAGGTCTCTTGTGGTAGATTCCCACCAGGTCGCTGCTTCCTCACGGAATAGATATGCGGCATAGTTCGCCCACTGGTCGGTTGTGCACTTGATCTTAAGCATGACCCTGGCAATCTGACGTAACCACTCGTCTGCCTCACGAGGGTCGGTCGCTCCTGAGAATGGCTTAGCTCCAAGCTTAGATAGCTTGGTGAAAACAGGGTCCTCGACTGGTCCCCCAGCTATCTGTCGATGAAGGATCTGGGTCATCATGTGCATCATCTGCAGAGACATCTGGTATGGCATACCCGGTACCCCCTCGTTGACATGTGGATCTTCCACGTAGGCATGCGGTTGACCGATTGACACTTGGTCCTCTTCTAAGTGTTGTGGGGCGGCATGCTGGTGTCCCTCAGCCGGATCCATCACGTCCTACCTATATGAAGATGTATGCATGAGTATCATGTTTATAACATGTGGAGCAGGATATGCACAAACAATCAAACAACAACCAAGGACCTACAGCCCGCTCCGCTACCAAAATGAGACGCCCCGAATCGTATTTACCGTTACACACAGTAAACACGTGGGACCATATACTATTACAATAACCATACCAATAGATATCACAACTAGCGGATTTAATACATTAAAAGTACATAATACATCAACCGTACCTATCCCGGTATGGGAGTATTATTACAGCAAGCATTTATCCACAGAGTTATAACAACAAGCAGCGGAAGTCTTAATACAACACAACAATAGACAATGATATAAACATGATGCAACGCAGGATGGATCCGGGCCTGGCAGAGGGTGCGCCACAGCTTGCCTCGAACGTACCTGAGCTACGCACAATCAAACTACGCGACCAGGTCACGCAGGCGAGGGGTGAGTTCGAAGTGCTCACCGGGTAAAATCCATAAGCAATTATACATATACATCAACTATAGATAAACCAAGTCACATCAACAGCAATTACCTATGGCTCATACGAACTCTAAATAACACACTCTGTGATTCTAGACATACTACACCAATTTTACCATCAGGGCCCCTATCACTAGTTAAATGATATCCGTCTCCTGGTAGTCAAGCTAGCTAGCCTGTGGACCCTGCCCTGGTACCTCCACGTATAACTGGCACAGACAGGGAGCAGATCCCAAGCACACTCTCCCCCAGCGCCTAAAATATAAAAACTGGTACAGACAGGGAGCAGACCCCAAGCACACTCTCCCCCAGCACCATAAAAATAAGACTACCATCTGGCTAAACCAACACTTAACTGTGACTTACTAGATGTCTAAGTGAGACCAGTTTTATTATTCCTAGTTACTCAATTCCTATTATCCTCCACTTACTCATTATCTCGAGCAGGCTCACAGCCTCTCTGCTCGTCTGGATAATATAAACCACATGGCTTGGTACCCTCAATACTATATTCCCACAATTTCACAGTCAACAACAGCAACAGTAATATTCAACCAGTACCAGCATTTCTAACATTATCAAACAACAACAGTAGCATCAACTCAACTTCGATGGCAACAAATTCCAATCAAAATCATCTCACAATAATTATTCACAGTAACAAAGAATTATCCAAGCATATAACATGACAGCAACTTAGTACTACGGCAGTATATAAATAATTACTTATCCTCACCTTGGTCGATAAATTCCACAGGAAATTCGTCGATTGGCTCCGGTTCTACGTGCTCGTACTCGTTATCAACTCCTATTCAGCAAATAACACATATTCACATAAAATGCACAAATAATGCTTATGATATGACGTACTGTAATACTAATTCTACTAATTCATTCGTCCTGGTTCTTACTCTATTTCACAATTTAATATCATAGTCTGGTCTCATTTCACCGTATTTACATCCGGTTATTAAATACTTTATAATTCTCCCTTTAAAGAAAAAGTTTCCTTGTATATAATATGTTTCTAAAAATTAATTACTAGCACTCCTAAAACAATATGTCAATTAATTATTTCTTTAAAACATATTTTATTTCCTAATTCCATTTTTTTTTCCAAAATTTTTGCTTTTTTTTTTGTTGGGCCGTGAACAGTAACAGGCCAGGTGAACAGTGCTCGGTCCATGCACAGTACTGGGCCTGTGAACAGTCGGCCCATGAACAGTGAAGACCCGGTGAAAAGTTCTCGGCCCATGCATAGTACTGGGCCTGTGAACAGTCGACCCATGAACAGTGCAGGCCCCGTGAACAGTGCCAGGCCTTGGGCCAGGCCGAGGACCCGACGGGTCAACCCGACCCGGCTGTTGCACTTGGGCGGGGGCTGTACTTCGTCTTCAACCTTCGTTACCTGCAAGTTTCAGCGGACGTGGTGCATGCGGGAGGGAGGAAACGGACGAGAGGCGACTGCGGAACGGGTGGAGGGGCTGGACGGTAGCAGTGGCGGTCGTCGGTGGCGTGCAGGCGGCGTGGAACGCTCTTGGTTTCGTGTTGCAGGCGTGAAGTTGTAGGGGCGACGATGATGGCTTCTGGTTGCGTGGGGAAGAGAAGGGGAAGGCGGCGGTGGTTGGTGCGCTGTCGTGTGGAGGTGTTGGTGACTTGGTGAAGGTGGCAGTGACTCGAGTGGCTCGGGGTTAGCGTGAACGTGAGGTAGGAGAAGAGTTGTGAGGTGTTTTGTGTGGTGCCAGAGTCGTTCTCCATGCAGCAAATTTATAGGCGAGATGGACGCAGATCACGACATGCCCACACAGGCATTTCTTCACGAGCTCACAGGAAGTCTTCACGGGCGGCGGCGAAGGGTCACGCGTGAGCTGTGCATGGCTTTTCACGTCATGCATGACGTGTGGTGCAACTCTGTGCAGTTGCACCGTGTACCATCCGTGTACCGTCCGGACCCGAAGAATCCCATATTGATCCGTAAAACCATAAGAAAAATCCCGGGCGTGGAACAAAGCTCGGTTTCGGATTCCGACATATAATTTACCTTAAAAATAATTTCCCAAGATTATTTTATTTCACGGTAAATTATTATTATACAATCCTTTTTACAGTCCCGGTAAATGTAAAATTTACCCGGGCTGTTACATGTATTGTATTTCTGTTAAACCCCAAGACTTAAGTTTCAAATTCAAGCGAGTGTGTGGAGATTGTGTGTTGTTAATAGTGGGAAAAGAGAAAACAAATTGAAGCACAAAGAAAGTTGAATTTCAACATAAATAACATGAACCAAAACAAGAGTAGTTTAGGGCTTTCTCTTTTCTCACATTCTCTTAGAGAAAACCCTAGATCTACAACTTGGGGCTGCCGCCGACTTTCTTCCGGCGGTGAGCCCCCACCAAAATTTCTTTCTACTGGCTTATTTTTGTTTTTGTTTTTAGTTTCGTTGGTTTACTCTCACTTTTTGTGGATTTAATCTCACTTTTTGTGAGTTGGTTTCTCTCCTTTTGGAGTTTTCTGACCTTTTTTGGTGTTTCAAATAAACTATGGGAGCCAAAAGTCATGGAGGAAGATTCGAATTGAAGAACGATTCTCTATCTACTACAGAAATTTACCAACAAAGGGATATTTTCCCCCACAGGTATGTCTCAAATTTACCTATCGGCATGGTGGTTGCTGCACGTGCCATACTGGATCTGATGCTCGCGAGAATAGTGTGCCTTTGTAAATCCTCTATAGAAGGAGATAAATCACGTTGTGTATTTTTATATATTAGGTTAAGAAGAATTCTTTTGTTGAATTTTTCTTATACTTTTGCTATATTAGATCTTGAGCTATGTAATTTCAGATCTTTAGATCTGTTTATATGAATAAAGAATGCTTTTTTTCTAAAAAAAAAAAAAGAAAGTTGAATTTCCAACCCCAAACTCTCGCCTTGCTTAAGGCCTCTATGTATCTCAGACGCCTAATTCATAAAATTTTCTTCCAATTTGCCTCTATGTATCTCACACGCCTAATTCATATGTATATATATATATACATATATGATCCACATGGGAGAGATTGACAAATTAATCTTTGATCCAAGAATTGTAATGAAAATATTTCAAAACTAGCAGAATACGTACCAACACAATATATTAAGAAAAAAAAAAGGTTATTCACCAAAAAAAAAAAGGTCAGACGGGAAAAAACCTAAATGTACAGAAAATTAAAAATAAAAAAAAAATGAACATGGCTCATCATATATTTTTCTAGTAAGAAAGAGGTCAATAAGGGCTAGGCAATTAAAGTACACAAAAATGTGTGATTGGAACCCCGTTGATTTCAACATGAAAGGCAGCGGTAACTTTTTTTTTTTAAACTTCTAGAAAATATGCCGCCCAAGATGGTTGAATGTGCATTATTATACCCATTTTCGGTAAACTTAACATAAAAAAGAAACTATCATTTGCATGTGGCGGTTTCAAGCCCTGTTGATGTTGGGGTTGTATGTACTATATATGCAGGCCTAGCAAAATCATGTTGCGGTTCACCGCCCACTACTAGATTCCGACCGCCCTAGTCTGATGCCCAGATTACCAAATTAAGACCTTCAGGACTAATTTGCAGCCGCCTCAATTTTTTTCCCATTTTTGTCTTAATTAATTATTTTCCCCAATTTGGTTTTATAGTATGTAAAATATTGCATATGAAATACTTAAGTCCTCAATGTAACAGTCACATAGCTATATTTTTTAAAAAAAAAATGCTACAAGCTAGTTAGAAACCTATTATAGAGTAAGTACTAAAAAAATAATTAATTAATCTTCCATGTTTTTTTTTTGTGCTAAATTAATGTTCAATCTTCATGGTTCCTGAGAATGAAGGCGCTATCAGTCATGATCTTCTCGGTGTATAAAGGTCTTTTTTCCTTTAATTGTATCGATATTCTTGTAAGGTTGCTTTTTTATTCGCCCTAGTTCAGTTTACTTTAAGCTGAAATTCAAAAAAAAAAAGTTAACTAATGGAACTCCAGCTTAATATTTTACACTCATGATGATCTAACTTTAAATTTAACATAGATTTTTACGAGCAGTGCTCGAGTTTTGCCTTCTGTTTTCACCCCTTAACAAAAAGAAACAACAACATGGAAAATGAAGGGGGAAAAAAAAGGGACGTAGCTTGAGAAAACGTAGTCATCAGACAGAGAGGACTACACCTTCAACCTGATAACATAGCTAGCTAGCCACCACAATATCTACACCATTTCAGGTTGAGTGAGTGCATCATCCAATATTTCTGATGACGAGAGTGAAGAGGAAGAGTAAGATACCGGCGAGGCGAGCTTCTCGTTTATAGATATATACTCCTAATCATCAGTTTTGAGTATTGAGTACATAGTGTTAATTGGAGCCAACCAAATGTGGGAAATTAAGCTTAGCTTTGGCACCACGCAGCTGGAAAGCAGCTCTGTCATAAGCCACAGCTGCAGCCTCTGCAGTGTCATAACTTCCCAACCAAGTTCTTGCACTGTTCCTCTTCGGGTCCCTAATCTCTGCTGCATATGTGCCCCACGGTCTCTTCCTCACTCCCTTATACTTCAACACTTTACTGGGTTTGTCATGTTCATAAGTGTTGCTGTAGCTGATTGTGGTGGTGGTGGTCGTTGCTTCTTCAACCTCATTCACAGGAATTTTCTGCATGCAAAATGCATATCACTATATAGTCATGGAATTCTTGAATGCCTAGAATGTCTACAGACATACCAAATGGGCTCTTGGCTGCTAATCTCACCTTCAATATTATGTCATGGTGTAACATTTCATCTGCTATAGGCTGATCGATACTGTCATCGACTTGTGATAGGATATCACTCCAGTTCTGTGTCAACAGGAAACTACTATTAAAGCTTGAAGAACTACGGCAATAGACTGCAGGTGCATTGCTTTTGTTGGTGTCGGGGAAATGATCATCTTCAAGGAGGTGCTTGCGAATAGACTCCAAAAGTGCAGTGTCAGATTGAGGGGTACTTGTTGGATTATGCATTTTGGGCAGTATATGGTTTGGATCGATGTTGGTGTATATATTAAGTATATATCTGCACAGGAGGAGAAAGAAAGAATATGCCAGAAAAGAGTATCTCATTACGTTTCATACAACCCAGCTTTATAGTCTTTTTGGTTGAATCATACATATATATAGTATATTGTAGTTTGACACTTGATGTTGTCCAGTTTTCTGCGTTTGTTTTTGTTACTCGTGATTTGACAGTGTGTAATTTTTTTCGTATAAACATTTGATAGCGTACTTTTGTTATAATTTGTTACATGGTTAAGGAACCTTTTCATGATTACTTAACGATGCAAATTTGAGATACTCTCTTTTGTGTTGTTAGCATTTTTTTCTAATGCTAATCGAGAGAGATTAGTACACATTTTTTATGCTAATTGTCTAATTAGCATTTTGATGGCTGATTAACATGTTCATAAGTAAAGAACTTTACGTAACCAATGTTGCATTGGTTAGGGTGGTAATTAAGACCTACCACATTTTCCTTAAACCAATATTTTATAGAAATTATATAATTGGTAGTGATCCTAGCTCATAAGGATGATGCATCCAGCCATGATGAGAGATTAATCGGTAAAAAAGTAAAGAACTTTACTTGTTTGATACCATCCAATGAAAAATTGGTCTGCTTAATCTTCTCGCCAAAGCAGTTAATTAAGCATCATAGGACACAGAAACAACAAACAGTAGAGACAATCATTAAGAAATGACTGAAAGGATCATATATTAGTAAAAAGCAGATAAAGAGAACGAAATTTGTAGCAGGGAAGCCTAAGTAAAAACTATCTCAAGAATCATCTAACTCCAAAACTTGACCATTACGCCGCCCAACAAGTCATCACTCGTCAGTATCAACTTGAAACCTTAACTGTCCCTGGTTCAACAAATTTTGTCAACAAATACTAGACTAGCTAGTTGGGAGTCTTTATTGCTGCCAATTTGAACTAGTCAATAATTATCTAGGTCATCTGTACACAACTATATAAAGCACAGTAAAGATTTGATTGGATTGTAGAGGTTGTACGTAATGCGATGTTACTAATAGGATCTTTTGTTCTTTTTCTGGGTAAGTACGTGCTAGCCCTCTTTGGTTTTGAATTCTATAATATCACATTTGAAATCTACCATTTGATAGTTATGGTTTTATTTCTGAAATTCATATATCTTCCAGTAAAATGATAATATGTAGAATGGATTTAAATCCAACGGAAAGAGATATGATGCAATTAAAAATTCAGTTTAATTTGTGTGGTTACTTGTTAATAAAGAAAAAAAAAAAGGCCCTGTAGGAACAAAAAGCTTCTTTCTGCACTGGTACACTGTTTCTTGCACTATGTGGTGATGTGGAGTAGACAAGGCTGTGAATATAATAACTGCAGATGCTTCAAGGCGTGCTGCTAATGCCACTTTCCTTAAGACAATATTTGCCACCACCTCTTATTCTAAAGTCGGTATGCAACGGTGTTTTGCAAATTTGCCTCGG
>JAKUCV010002481.1:17947-106527 GCA_028386065.3 Turnera subulata | reverse complement strand
TCATTGTCATTTCAACTCTCTCTTCTCTTTGCATTCAATTCAATATTTGCTTTCTTATCAATCTTCAATTCCGATATTATTTCTCTTCATTTATTTTCTTAGCCATTAGATTGAATCATCTAATATCTTGCCTAGTCTCTGTGGATACGACCTTGAGTACCACGACGATTCTGTGCACTTGCAGGATTGACCACATCAGAATGATGGAGGAGAGGGCGGCCGTTCACAGGGCGGCTCTTTACGACACTGATACTTCCCACCGGACGCGAACACCAGAGACGCGACGTCGAACCCATGGCGGCGGCGGCGCTTTGAGGTGGGAAGGAATAAGAGATGGAGTGCAGGGGAAAAGTAAAGAAAAAGAGAAGAAAAGTTGAGAAGGGGGGAGAAGAAGCAGGGTGAGCCGTCGGGGAGAGGAAGAGAAGTGGGAAGGAGAGAGAGAAAAGAAAGATTATATAGGCGCACTCTAGGGCTAGGGTTTCGTCAATCGCAAAACGGCGTCGTTTTGCTTCCAAACGGCGTCATTCCGTCTACAAGCCCCTCCCCTGGTCAACCCCAAAGTCAAAACGCATCCCTTTGTGTGTTTTAGGTTTTGGCTCTACCAAAACTACGTAGTTTTAGTAAAAACTACACCCCATCTTGTGTTTCACCACAAAATACAAATAAACTCCAAAAAAAATCCAATTACGGTTTAATTTCACCATTAAATAAATATTTCCAAAGAGAAGAAGAAGAAATTAATAATAATCTTCTTGACCTAAAATCCCGGAAATTCCTCGAGGCTAGAATTGGAAATAAAATTTAAAAACTCTTAAAAATTCCATAGAAATTAATTACCGGAAATTCGGGGCGTTACATTGGATCCCTGTCCGACACAATGAACAGAGGAACTCCATGTAATCTGACAACACTAGAGACAGACAACCTTGCAAGCTTATCCATCGTATCCGCCTGCTGAATAGGCAAGAAGTGAGCTGACTTGGTCAACCTGTCGACAATGACCTAGATGACATCATGTCGACCCCGAGTTCTCGGTAACCCGATCACAAAATCCATAGTGATGTGCTCCCACTTCCACTGAGGAATAGTCAAAGTTCTCATCTTGCCGGCAGGAGCCTGATGTTCGGCTTTCACCTACTGACAAGTCATGCAACAAGCCACAAACTCCGCAACATCCTTCTTCATCCCAGGCCACCAATAGTGACTCTTCAAGTTCAGGGTACATCTTTGTGCCACCCGGATGCACGGCATAAGGCGCATTGTGCGCCGTAATCCACCTCCTCAGGTCATCCACTTCCAGAACAGAAAGACGATCACCCGTCATCAAACCTCCATCCTTTCGGATATAAAAACTAGAACTCTCTCCACCGAGAGCTTTGTCCCGCAACTCTGCTAGAAGAGGGTCACCGAAATGCAACTCCATAATCTTATCCCGTAAGGTCGGTCAGATGCTCAAACCGACCAACAAGACTCCGGTATCATCAACCTCCAACTGGGCATCCAAAGATCTCAACTCCACCAAAGACGGCAAATCAAAGGAAACCGGCTCCTCATCTGCAGAAGAAACTGTCTTCCGGCTCAAAGCATCAGCAACCACATCAGCTTTTCCCAGATGATACTCAATAGTACAGTCATAATCCTTAAGGAGCTCGATCCAATGCCTCTGCCTCATACTGAGCTCCTTCTGGGTCATGATGTACTTCAAGCTCTTGTGATCTGTGAAAATCAAACACTTCTCCCCGAGTAGATGGTGTCTCCAGATCTTCAAAGCAAAGACCACAGCAGCTAACTCCATATCATGGGTCAAATAGTTCTTCTCATGAGTCCTCAAATGTCTAGAAGCATAGGCAATCACCCAACCCTCCTACATCAACACACAACCCAAACCCAAACCGGAAGCATCACCAAACACCATGTACTCCACACCGGGTCTAGGAACTGTCAACACTGGTGCAGAAGTCAATCGACTCTTCAGCTCCTCAAAAGTTTGCTGACAACGATCATCCCACACATAAGAGCAACCCTTTCTCAACAGCTTAGTCATGAGACCCGCTATCAAGGAAAAATTCTCAATGAACCTGCGATAGTAGCCAGCAAGCCCAAGGAAACTCCGCACCTCAAATGCTTTCTTCGATGGTTCCCACTCCATAACCGCCTTAACCCTGGCCGGGTCTACCTTAATACCTTCTCCCAGCACTACATTCCTGGGAAAAGCAACGTCATCCAACCAAAACTCGCACTTGTTGAGTTTGGCATAAAGCTGTTTCTCCCGCAGCCTCTGCAACACCAGCCTCAAATGCTCCTCTTGCTCGGCCTTACTCCTCGAGTAGACCAAAATATCTTCTATAAAAACAACCACAAACCGGTCTAGGGACTCATGGAGCACCCCATGCATCACACACATGAAAACTGCAAGAGCATTTGTCAACCCAAAAGGAACAACCACAAACTCAAAGTGACCATATCGAGTGTGGAAAGCAGTCTTTGGTATGTCCTGCTCTGCAATCCTGACCTGATGGTATCAAGATCGCAAGTCAATCTTTAAGAACACAGATGCACCCTGCAACTGATGAAACAAGTCATCATTCCTGGGCAATGGATACTTGTTCTTCACAATCACCTTGTTCAATTGCCTGTAATCTACACACATCTGCATACTACCATCCTTCTTCTTCACAAACAAGACTGGAGCACCCCATGGTGAAGTGCTAGGTCTTATGAAACCCTTTTCTAGCAACTCCTCCAACTGCTTCTTTAACTCCTGAAGTTCAGTCGGAGCCATCCTATAGGGTGGAATAGAGATAGGAGCAACTCCCGGTACCAAGTCCACTGTATATTCAACCTCATGCTCCGGAGGTAAACCTGGTAACCCGTCGGGGAAAGCATCTGGAAACTCCCTCACTATCGGGATGTCCTCCAAACCCAGCACTTGTACCGTAGAGTCCACCACATGGGCAAGGAACGTATTGTATCCTTCTCGAATCATCCTGGAAGCCTGCATGGCTGATATACAACAACTAGAAAGAGCTCTCAGCTCCCCAACAAACACCAATTTACGCCCTAAAAGAGAACACAAGGCCATTTCCTTGGCTCGACAATCTACCACTGCTTGGTGTCTAGTCAGCCATTCTATACCCAGAATCACATCAAACTCACTCAAGTCCATAACACTAAGATCAGTAGGAAAACACTCACCATCATACTCAACAGACACATTCCTACAACCTGATCCACAGTAACTATACTACCCGTAGGTAACCGAACTCTTAAGGGTCTACCTAGGTCATCATCATCACAATCATGTCTAGTCATGTATACACGTGAAATAAAAGAATGTGTAGAGACCAGATCAACCAAAGCATGTGTGCGATGACCAAAAACCATAAATATACCTGCAATGACCTCTGGAGCATCAGTATCCTCCTCCCTGGTGATGGCACAGACCCGAGGTGTAGCAGCCTGCGTCGCTCCACCTCTGCCCCAGATCCATTACCACGACCACGACCTCTGTAACTAGTGCCCCTGCCAGAGCCCGAAGTTACAAAACTCTGAACCGTGTACTGAGATCCACCACTAGTCCTCTCTGGACAATCGAGCTTAATATACCCAGATTGCCCGCAACCCCAACACTTAAGTTGTGTCCGCTCTGAAACACCCTGTCCACGGGACACATCCTGATGCGACTGGCCACCCGAAGATCTACCTGATCCGCCTCGGTAGCAACCTCCCCAGTTCTTCTTAGACCCACGAAAAGAAGAACCGTGCTCACCCAAATAACCACCACTAGAAACTGTATACTGCCTCTTTGGCTGATTACCACTGTCCAAAAAAGAAGAATCCCGCTTCTTTTGTCCAGCTGCTTGAGCCTGCTGTGCTGCCAATCGGATCCTCTCCACGTCCACTACAGCCTCACAAACTGCATCCCAGGTCTTGTGCCCCCCCCACTAGCCAAAACAGCTCCCAAGGTGTGGCGTAGGGCATTCACAAACCGTCTGCACTTGGTCTCCTTATCTGGCACAAACTCCCTGGCATAGGAGAGAAGAGTGTTGTACCGATTTTGAAATGCAGTGACTGAGTCATCTTCCCTCTGCCTGATATCAAGGAACTGCCTCTTCAACTCTTCTCGGTAATTGATAGAAAGGAACTCCTTATAGAACCTCTCCTTGAAGTCTTCCCCCGACATCACCACTAGTTTAGGCATATTTGTGACCAACACCTGCCACTATGTCAGAGCATAACCAGTGAACATGTGGGCCACATACTTTGCCCGAGATGCTGGCTGACAAGTGAAATTTTCCATTACATTCTCCACCTATCTGAACCAATCATCTGCCAGCTTCTCCTCCTTGTTCTGGCCCGAGAACTCACCAATCCCCGACTTGCTGATGTGCTTGTAGCCACTCTCCAAACTAACCGTGGGATCTGCAACAAGTACTGCCTGAACCGGCTGTGCCCCCTATTGATGCTGGTGAAACTACTACCACTGGAGAAAAGCCTGATACTGTTGTAGCATCGCCGGGTCCATACCAGGAGGTACTGTATTCTGTTGCCCAGCTCCGGCAGCACCAACCCTGCTGCATTCACATTCCCCTGTTCAATAGGAACTTGCCCTCCTGCTGCACCATCCTCCATCGCATTGTCGTTCCCTTGTCCAGCAGGAATCTGCATCACCGACATGTTGTCGGAAACACGACTAAGGGCGTTCCCCCCAGCATTGTGTTGCCCCTGATGATCCATATCAACGCCTATACGAATGCAACTTGTCAAAAACAGTTTAAAAATGACACAAAACTAGAACAGGCTTATGCACAACAATCACAACAGACACTTGTTTGAAAACCCAAAAGACCTGAAGCCTACTCTGCTACCAACTGTAACGTCCCGGCTTGTCGACTGTCACTACAAACCAACACGAGACCTTTCCAACATGCTTTGTCCTTACTCGCACATTTCCAAAGAAAACTTCCCAGGAGGTCACCCATCCTAGAATTGCTCCAAGTCAAGCACGCTTAACTTTAGAGTTTTTCTAGAATGAGCATCGAAAAGGTAGGTGCACCATGTTGATATAGTTAGTACCCATCAAACCATTTAAACTATTCTCGAATTATACAGTCTCATACCTGTACAACCTCGAAATCACTTTATTTGAGCTATTCTTAATTATACAGTCCCATACTCGTATAATTATAAAATCGCCCCAACTGTGCAGCCTCATCCCTACACAGTCTCAGGATCTCTCCTATTCTGGTGTGGATACGGTTCATTCATGTGCCCCTCCAGCTAAAGCCCGCTGGAAGCCGCTCCTTGTCCATGCTCATTTCGGCACCGGCATACACTTCCCGACCTCATAGACCGCGGGTGTCACAGGCCCACCAGCTTCCGCTAGGTTCGTCCCCGGACCCCGCACCGTACTAGAGGAGTTCTGGAGCTTCGCTACCAACTTTAAATGACTGCGTCCCAAAAACAGAAATATAAAACATAAAGAAACATGAAATGACCAAAACACCCTTTAGTCTAGGGATGCCGAAAACTCTGTGTAAAACGTCATCTCAAAATCCCAAATAACAATATCCAACAAAATACACATTGGGATGTAAAATATCCAAAGTATAAACAGGCTCAACCAGTCAAAGCAACCACCGACAAACCAACCGGAATAACAATGACCAAATCCAAAGTAAACCAAAGCGACATCCCGAAAGTAAATATGCAGCGGAAGTAAAAAATAAGTCAATGACAAGTGTAAACATATGCAGAGTCAAACTATAGATCCACCAGGAAGACACACGGCTACCTGCTGAGAAGGGAAAGTCCGGAACTCGATGTGGAAGAAAACTATCAGCAAGCTACTATGGATCTGTAAAACCACAGTGGCGATTTATATG
This sequence comes from Turnera subulata, assembly GCA_028386065.3. NCBI lineage: Eukaryota > Viridiplantae > Streptophyta > Magnoliopsida > Malpighiales > Passifloraceae > Turnera > Turnera subulata. Next base: position 100,642 of record JAKUCV010002481.1, on the reverse strand, counting down.
AGTCGCCTACTCAATGTACAATATAAGACAAATATACAGGCAAACGAAGACAGGCTCGTAGGGTGAGTAAGTCCACGAGCACAAGTATACACATACGGTCAACACGTGCCAAATATACATGTCATGAATGAAAGAATAATACATAACATCATCGGAAACAAATAGCAAGGAATGTCGAAGAAAACCCCGCCTTGCCAGAACAGGAACCCTCTCTCCGGATTTCGGTCAACCCTTGCTGGAAAAGTGACCCGAGCTTGCCGAAAATTTTGCCAAAACTTCCCAAAGCGTACTGCCGAACCCAGAACATCCATGAAAACTCAAATCAATCAATACAACAATACCTAGAACTTCATAATAATCTGAAACAGGAAGGAGGGAGGCCGAAATCTTATCAGAATTAAACACTGTACTCAGTAGGAACAAATCCACCCGTCAATAGCCTTGAATCTACGTAGGAACCACGAAACCCGAGCCTCTTCTCTGCCCAAAAACCTCAAATCCACGCGCCGACAAACTCAAGACCACCACCAGCTAGATCCACTGCTGGAACACACTCCCATGTCGAAGCCAACACCAACAGCAGCAACCACACATGCAAACACACACAAGACATTGCTGCTCCGGCCAAGACACGACCCACGACACAGCCACACCAATCCACCCGCAACACCGCAAAACAGAGCCCAATTAACCACCACCAGAGCTTGAGAACAAAAAGAGAAGGAAGAGGAAAAAGGGATAGGGTTCAGGGGCTTAACGGTAGTAATGACGGCGATGCACCTCGAGTGTCACCTCGAACAACCCACGCGAACCTCCTGTCGACTCCCGTTAATGGCAGCGGTGGCTCGTGAGGAAGAAGAAGATAGAGGAGGTGGCAGTGGTGTGTGGGTTAAAGAGGAAGAGTGTTGGTGGCGGCGTGTGTTTGTTAGGGAGCACCACAGAGAAGAGAGAAGAAGTAGGGCGTTACACTTATTCAAAAACTAATTCTAAAGTATTATATATCTACTTAGTATTCCTATCGCGTGCCTGCCATATATGCTTGATTTCTTTCTGTTGAGATTAAACTAATTAGTTATAGTACCTCCAACATATAATCATAGAGAGGGATAATCAAAAGAACTCATGACAAATGTATTTGTTTAAAATTTGAAGAACACTCGAATTGTGACTGACAAGAACGACGACTACAAAAATGAATAGTAATAAAAAATAATAATATAATTTATTAATTCCCTTCCTTAATAATAAAATTTAATAATTAAAATTATATAACTTAGAATATCAGATGATTGAAAAATTTCATTAACCGATCTTTTTCTGAATTTCTAATACAAAACTAATTTTAAACAATTCATTTGTCTAGATTATGAAAGAAAATTTTTGTATACATTATATATATGTTCTTCCCATTGTAAAGAATAATATGTAAGCCTATATTTGTATTTCCTTAACAACTAACAAGAATTAAGAAAAACAATAATTACTATAAAACCGTAGAAGTACGAAGAAGAACAACAAAAAAGTTAGTGAAAACTATAAATAAGAAAAAATCATGAAGAAAAATAATCAAAAGAGCTCATGATAGATGTGTTTCTATTTATTTTCAAAAAGAACTATGGTGAAAAAAAAATTTGAATAGTCAACAAAAATTAAAAATAAGAATAATCAAAAAAATTTATGATTGATGTGTTTGTAGTTTATTATCTACAAGAACTATGAGGAAGAAAAATCGAAAAAAGTAGAATAGTTAACAAAGATTACCAACAACAACAAAAACTATGAAGAAAATAATAATAATAAATAATAATATAATTTAATAATTAAAATTATGTAATTTAGAATATCAAAGGATTAACAAATATTATTAACAATAATTGATTTATAATGTAAAACAAATTATTTGTCTATATTATATATAAGTTCTTATCAAAGTAATGATCAATAGATAAGTCTTTATTTGTATTTTGTCAACAACTTGCAAAAAACATGAAGAACAATAATTATTAGAAAATAATAGAATTATGGGTAAGAATAGTCAAAGAGTCAACGAAAACTATGAGCAAAAATAACATCTACGAAATATAATATTCAAGAAGAAGAATAATCACAAAAAAAATTCAAGATAGATTTTTTTGTAATTTATTATCAGTAGGAGTTATGGAGAAAAAAAAATCGAAAAACAGTTGAACAGTCGACGAAAACTACGAAAAATAACAATGTCTACGAAAAAAATAATAATTGAAAACAAATATCAAAAGCATTCATAACTTATGTGTTTGTAGTTTATTATTTAAAAGAATTATGAAGGAAAAAATTGAAGTATAGTCGAATAGTTAACAAAAACTATAAACATGACTAACGACTACAAAAAGGATAATAATGAAAAATAATAATATAATTTAATAATCTCATTCATTAATAATATATTTAAATAATTAAAATTATATAATTTAGAAAATGAAAGGAGTAAAAAATATTACTAAAAATAATCGATTTATAAATTCGTATTCTAATACTAAACTAATTCTAAATAGTGCTTGTCCTTTTGTCTAGACTATCAAAAAAAATTTTGTCTACTAATAAAATTATGATGAAGAACTGCCGAAGAGTCAACGAAAACTATGAATAAGAATAACTTATGCAAAAATAATAATCATAAGAGCTCGCAGCATATATTCTTTTTGTAATTTATTATCAATAAGAATTATGGAGAATAAAATTTTTTTTATAAATTCTTATTCTAATACAAAAATCGATTCTAAAAAATTTGTATTCGTTTGTTCACAATATCAAAAAAAAAAAACAATGTCTACATTATATATAAGTTCTTCCCAAGTTAATGATTAAAAGAATTAACGAAAACTGCGAAGAAGAATAAAGTCTAGGAAAATTGAATAATCATAGATATGAATAATTACAATAACTCAACGAGAACTATCAAAAAAATCAAATAATAACTGAATAGTCAACAAAAACTACCAACAACAATACCAACCGTTATGAAAAAAACAATAAAAAAACAATAACATATTTTAATAATCTCCTAATTCTAAACAACTTGTTTGTCTAGATTATGAAGTCTACATTATATATAAGTTCTTCTCAAGAATGTGATTGATATATAAGCTTTTATTTATATTTTTCCACAACTACCAAGCAATAAGAAGAATAATAATTACTAAGAAATAGTGAAATTATGAAGAATAACAACTGAAGAGTCTGCGAAAACTATGAACAAGAATAAAGTTTATCAAAAAAAATGATCATGGAAAGAATAGTCACGAGTTCTCATGGTAGATCTGTTTGTAATTTATTATCAATAAGAACTATGGTGAAGAAAAATCGAAGAATGGTCGAATTGATAACAAAAATATGGAATATGAACAATGACTAAGAATAATAATAATAATAGAAAATAATAATATAACTTAATAATTCCCTTCATTAATAATATATTCTAATAATGAGAATTTTATAATTTAGACTATCAAAAGATTACATATATCATTAACAGTAATCAATTTATAAATTCCTATCCTAATACGAAACTAATTCTAAACAATTCGTTTGTCTATATTATGAAAAAAACCTCTTTGTATACATTATATGCAAGTTATTCTCTGATTAATATATAAGCATTTATTTTATACATTCTCAAAAATTACTAAAAATGACAAGGAACAATAATTATTGGAAATAATAGAACTATGAAGAAGAACACCCGAAAACTCAACGAAAACCATGAACAAAAATAACTTTTACCAAAAGAGTAATCGTGAAGAAGAATAATCACAATAGCTCATGACATATGTGTTTGTAATTTTTTCTCAAGAAGAACTTTGGAGAAGAAGAGTCAAGTAGTCAATAAAAACTTCGAACAAGAACAATGATTATGATAAAGATTAGTAACGGAAAAGAAAGATTTTGACAAATTGGATTTTTGGAGTCTTACTTTATTGCCATGTGGAGGCTTTGGGGTCTTCTTTTATTGCCATGTGGAGGGTTATAGGTATAGTTTGATTGGTCATAATGACAAACATAACTATCCCAGAGTTTCTAATCGATTATGATATGAGTAAAACACTTTTTATTTAAACTGATAACCTCATCTTAATTATACTCTTTTAAAAAGAATTCCAGTCGCACCCAAATTATTCAAAACAAAATTCACACCCACAGACTATTAGTCTTAAAATGATAACCTGATTTTAATTATACTCTTTTAAAAAAATTCCAGTCACACCCAAACTGTTCAAAAAAAAATTCACACGCAGAGATTGGTATTATATATATATTTTTTTCATTAAACTGATAACCAGAATAAAACTTATTTTATTTAAATTGATCAATTTTATCTTAATTATACTCTTTAAAAAATAATTTCAGTCACACCTAAATTGTTCAAAAAAAAAATTCACACGTAGAGACTGGTTTTTTTTCCATTAAACTGATAAACTGATCTTAATTATACTCTTTAAAAAAAATTCCAAACACATCTAAATTGTTCAAAAGAAAATTCACACACAAAGATTGGTATTATATATATTTTTTCCATTTTCTATTAAACTGATAACCAGAGTTTCTAATCCATTATGATAAGAATAAAACTATTTTTATTTAAATTGATGAATCCCATCTTAATTATACTCTTTTAGAAAAAATTCGAGTCACACCCAAATTGTTCCAAAGAAAATTCACATCAGATATAGGTATTATATATTTTTTTTCCATTAAACTGATAATTTTCTATAATGATAAACATAATTATCCAAGAGTTTCTAATCAATTATGATAAGAATAAAACTCTTTCTATTTAAGAAAATTTACATGCAGAGATTTGTATTATATATTTTTTCCATTAAACTTAAAAAAAATTCCAATCACGCACAAATTATAATTTTCTTCAGAGATATGTATGTTTTTTTTTTCCTAATCATTTAAGTAATTTATTATGATGTTATTTTTAGTTTTTCCTAGAGATTGGTATTATATGTTTTTTTTGTTCCCACTCATAATTATTAAACTCTTATCTCTAAAGCTAAAAATATTTTTGTTATCATTTTTTTCTTTATCATGATTTTATTATATTTTTTGAAATTCCTGGAGAACTAATATAAATATAGGTCTGTATTTGTTTGTGATACAGTTTCTTTACCATTTACTCTCCATTTTTTCTTATTTGTTTTAGCTTGCAGTACGTTTTAATCTTATTATAGTATTTTCATTTTTTTGTTCCTCTATACTTTTTTTCTTTTCTTTTTATTGAATTCAATTTTGTATTTTAGTATCTGTGTCTCATATATTTTCTTTACCATTCATTGTATTCTTACTTTCTTGTAGCCTTCAGTACTAATATTAGTATAGTATTAACACATTCTTACTTCTCTAATTTATTTTTTTCTTCTTTCTAATGTAATTGTGTATTTTAATTTTTATAATATATTTCCTTTTTTTAAGAGAATGAATATTAATATTTTGAATGAGTTGACTCCTGCCAATGATTTATGAACAATTCAAGTTAGGGTTTCAAGGTTGTGGGAGTCCTTGAATACAACATTAAAGAATCTCCTTATTAGTCTAGATTTGATTTTAATTGATGCATAGGTAAGTTTAAATTTTTCATGCCTTCTATTTTAACTCACTTTTCATTGTATTTTTTTTTTATTTTCCATAATTATTTTATATTTTTATTTTTTAATATTTTTCTATTTTTATATTATTTCCTTTTCGTAGTACTACTTTTTGCTAATTATTTTTTTCTGTTTTCATTTTTTCTAATTTGTGTTGTAACTTTTTCCTGATTTATAATATATTTTTTTCCTTTCATGGTATTTTTTTAAAATTTTCCACAATTATATATTATTTCCCAATTTTTAATTTTTTGGCATTGTGTTTGTTCTTTTAATTTTCCAGAATTATATATTATTTTTATTTTCTGGCATTGTGTTAGTTTTTAAAAATTTTCAGAATTATATATTTTCCTTTTTTTGCCTTTTTATTTTTTACTAATTTTCCAGAATTATTTATTATTTTCATGTTTTAATTTTTCTGGCATTGTGATATTTTTTTAATTTTTCAGATTTATACATTATTTTTTTGTTTTAATTTTTTTGTCATTGTGTTTTTCTTTAATTTTCCTGAATTATTTTTTTTGTGTTTTAATTTTTGGGCATTGTGTTAGTTGTTTTAATTTTCCAGAATTATACATTTTTTTCCTGTTTCATTTTTTTGGCTTTGTGTTTGTTTTTTAATTTCCTTGAATTATTTTTTTCAGGTTTTTAATTTTTGGGCATTATGTTAGTTTTTTCAATTTTCCAGATTTATTCTATAGTTTTTTTGTTTTATTTTTTTTACACATTTTAAAAAATATATATTTTAAGAAAATAGTATACTTATTCAAAAAGTTATTATAAAATATTTTAAATTTATACTAACCAAGTTTTTACAAAAAAAAATTTATGTGCATGCTTTTAAAATAATTTAAATCACAAATTATTATAAAATAATTTAAAATTTATAAAGAAAATACAACTTTTTTAACCGAGCCCGTGGGACTCACGGGTAGTGAACTAGTTATGAAACGCCCCGACCCGTATTTACCGTACACAGTAAACACGTGCCGGAACTGTGACGACCCAACCATACCAAGCCCAGCATACAGTGTGTACGACAGATATCCGGGCTCAACAACCCATAATAAAAACAACAATAATAACTCAACACGGCCCAATGGCCCAACAATAGTAAAACAATGCACACCGGAAGACTTAACAAATCACAATACACTGTATGCGACATAGATGCAAACTATGGATCCAAGCCCTGTCCAAGGGATAACGCCGCAGCCTGTCTGGAATGCACCAAACCTGTACTAAAAATAACTCATCCTACGGGATGAAAGCCCGCAGGTGAGGGGTGAGTCCGAAGTGCTCACCGACGAAGGAAAGACAATCAATATGTACACTAAAATTACTCAAGTCAAAAACAGGCAAAAACCGCCAAAATAAATCAAAAGACTCGAATAAAATCCAATTTCCAATTTTATCTTTTCCGGGCCCCGTCACGGATAAGCTAGCGGTCAGACCTGGTTATCAACACATTCCGGGTGCTAGACCAAATCTAGAGAACCCAGGGATCGACATCCCAAAAATACGAACCCAGGGATAGACATCACAAAAATAATCACGGGACAGACATCCTAACCATCGACATGCTTATCACAAGAACCCAGGTCACGGCCACCACGAAACAGTCTCAAACCATCGAGTCGTACCACTACTTATCTCGTGACAATTATATTATCGTCATCAAAATCAAATCGTAGGGATCGACATCCCTAACCAAAATACCGGGATAGACATCCCATCCAAAAACCAAGGATCGACATCCTTGTCACAATTTATTATTTAACCCATTTCATTTAGTGCCAAAACGACTCAAGGATAAACGTTCAAAAAAAACAATCACAATACTGGGATAAACATCCCGAACCAAACCACAGCAAATGCAACATGCAATAATCAACAGACACAATAACCGAGTAATATAGGCACATATCGAAGGAAATCCATCCTCACCTTGGCCGATTACTCAACTCCGGAAACAATGACCGGGCCGACGGCGGCTCCTCGGGAAGCTGCCCTATATCCAAACCTATACCACAAAGCAAAATGCACATAATCGGTATACTATGATGCCCAAACTGCGAAATAACCCATCCCGTTTATATATCCTTTATTATCATTTTTACCGAAATATTATATCCGAGTATAATTTCGGTACCATACTTTAATTAAAACTCTTTTCAAAATATTTTCATAAAATAATTATAATTTCCCAAAATTATAATCTCCATATTTTTTCCAGAAAAATAATAACCTATTTATAATTTTCAGAAAATATTTATATAGTATTTATCTTTTTCTATATATAATAATATTTTCCAACACAAAATTATAATTACCTTTAATTTTCAAAGTACATATATATATTTCCATGACTATAATTTTCCAGGCAAAATAATATATATGTATATAAAATTTCCAGGAATTATTTTTATGGCATTTATATTTTTTTTTCCAATTAGTAATAGTTTCCCAAAACGTAATCTTAATTATTTATCCAAGTATGTATATTTATATTTTTTGCAAAACACCAAAATTAAATTGACCATAATTTTCTCAAAGTAATTATATAATTTTTTTCAAAATTATAAACCAGATAAATAAATAAATACCTATATATATTTATTATTTTTTTTTAACTGGACTGGGCCATGAACAGTAAGTCCATGCCAGTCCAGAACAGCCCAACAGTGAGCCCAACCCAACACAACAGCCCATTAAGGAAATACCCAGGTTCGCGACCCGCCCGAAGGAAACGGGTCGTCGCAACCCACGGGTGCTCACCTCGGGTTGAGCAGCTGCGACGGCGACGGCGAGCGCGAGGAAGGAAGGCGAACGAGGCAGGATGTGCGGCGGGTGCAGGCGACTCCATGGGCGGCGGAACGGCGGCGCGGCGACGGCAGGAAGCTGAGCAGCGGCGCGGGAGAAAAGATCCGCAGGGTTTCGCCGCGGGTCAACGGCGCGTCACGGCGCCTCGGTGAACGGAAGGACTCGGGGGCGACGGGGCTAAGGTCGCGTCGGCTCGGCGAACCCGATGGTGGCGGCGGTGCGGCGAGAGGCGGCCTGGAACTCCACGGCATGCACAGTAACGGGGTGACTGTGAACAGTTCACTCCGGGTTTCTTTTTTTCATTTTTTTCCTTCTTCCTTTTTTTTCTTTTTCACTCATTTTCTTTCTTCTCTTTTTTTCTGTTTCAGTTTCTTTTTTTCTGTTTTTTTTATTTCTTTTCTCTTCTTTTTTTTTCCCTTTTTTTCTCTCTTTTCTTTTTTTCCTTCTTTTTTTTTTCTCTCTTTTTTTTCGTTTTCTTCTCCTCTTCCTCTCCTTCTCCTCTGCTCGTGATTTCTTCTTCTTTTATACTGAAACTTAGCCGCCTTCAATAATGCAGGCGGGTCCGATCCGGACCAGAAAATAACTGATACCCCTTTAGTTATTTTCCGATGTGATTTTTTCGAAAATCCCGGGACCCGAAAAATACCAACTTTGGCCCGAAAAATCCACGGGAAAATCACGAGCGCGGGAAAAATCTCGGCTTTGAAAAAACGACTCCCGATTTACCTTGAATTAATTACCCAAGATTAATTCAACAGTAAATCACGGTAAAAAGACTTTTACAGTCCCGGTAAAAATCAAAAATTTTACCCGGGCTGTTACAGTCTACCCACCTTAAAAAGAATTTCGTCCCCGAAATTCCGTCTTATCCGTGGGTCCTACCACGATAAGCTTCTGGCACACTCTGCCAGGTGTCCAACCTCAACCCGAGATACCGCTTATACCCTTAAGCGACATCTCGTCCTCTATAAAAACCAAACCTCATGACTGGCATACTCACACACAGTCATGGACTCTCCACTGAGATCAAGAACTACCTCAGACTCCGAGAACAACAGCTACATCGGTGGCACTGCCTTCCCGACAAGGTCCGATGAAGAACCCCCGAAGAAACGCTTCAAGACGAACATCATCGGCCTGAAAGAACACATGGTCGTCTCCCCAAAACGACGAAAGAAACGTGCCAACAAGAAGGCTGAAGATTGTAAGGGCAAGGCGACAGCTGAGAGCAGCACTCCGCAACAGACACTGATGCAGCTGAACGTCTCTCTGAAGAAGATCAGCTCGGCGGTGTTGCAAATCGAACTGGCATGTGCGGAGCTCTTCCCTCACATGAAGAACGTCCAAAAACTTGTAAAAGACTTAGATAAGCAAGTAACTCAATAGAGCACTTCTTCTCCGTTTGTAAACTATTATGAAATAAATAAAATAAATTTCCTTTTTAAATCAAAATTCTTATGTACGAAATCTTATGTTAAACAGAAAAATAAAATATCTCAAGCAAAATAAAAATCAACTATAGGAATATGAAATCAAATATAAAGAAATTAAAAGCAAAACTCGTTTAACAAAATCAAAACATAAAGAAGTTAAAACAAAAATATATTTCATGATCAGTGCTTGTTTCGGGCGTGAACATCCACGAACCCATGAAACGTGATACGCGCGACTAACGATGACGTCGGTTTCCCTCATGAAAAAGACGTCCATTATCTCGCAAGGTGACGGTCACGAGAGCGTCCTGTTTCCCTCGAAAGAGACGTACCCACTTGTCCACAAATTCCGCATGAGCCAAGATCGTCTGTCAAGTCTCGTATCTCTCCACGGTGTCCAAATAGCTGTAAACTTGTCGCACATGCGCTCTACTCGAGGTGTGGTCCCATCAGTCTAGCCTCAACGGTCACGAATGCATGTGATAAAAGATGTAAGAAAATATGGTAAAACCATGAAAAGAAACGCCAAGGTAGCCAGGGCGTCAGAAAATCGTGAGTTAGAAAAGAGCTGAAAAACACTGGTTTAGTAGCCTGAAAAACGTATAAAGTAACGTAGCAATAAATGAAAGCAACGACAAAATTTCAAAAAGCAAAATATTGAAGATCGAAAACAGTAATCACGCTCCCCATAAGAGTATAAAAGACGGAGCGATGAGGTGTAATTCATCAAAAGCATTTAAAAGCAACAAACGGCTCAGAAAAAAGAAAACCACAACGCTCAAAAACAGAATACCCGCTCGCCCAAACACGATGCCTGCTCCATCTTCCGTTTTCTTCGTCGAAGGTGCCCATCTTGGCAGAAGGAACCGTCTGGCCTACAACATGGTCAACGAGCGTCCGGAAGAGCTACCGAACGAGCTCGGCAGGATGCCGCATCTGGTCTTCGTCGACGAACTCTACTCATCACGGTTCTTCATCACTCCCATTGAAGAGACGTTCTTCCTGGAGGACCATGGCACTCTGAGGACCTCCTACTACGGCTCGGCAAACTCCATCATGTTCTTCATGTCCGAAAGGCTACAGGAGTTCAACCTGGAGTCCACTTGCCATACCCTGGAGCAAGGTACCTACTATCAGCTCTCGATGACGGTTCAGAGCATGCCCAGAGTCACTCGTCTGCCCGTAACTTGGCCAAAGGCCCGACTGCTGGTGTGGAACTGCAGAGGAGTCGCAAGGCGTTCCCAGGAGTTCTCGCGTACTCTGAGGGACTTGAAGAACCAATACAAGCCGAACATGGTTCTTCTGACGGAGACCCAGTGGCAACCTCAAGACAATCACGGTCTCATCCCACTCCGGTTCCCTCAAGCTAATCGGTTCGAGCTTCCAGGCCAGGACAACACAGGCGGAATGTGGTTCTCGTGGAGTGACAGCATCCAAGTCAACATCAACAACGACCCTACTAGCTTCAGGGTCAATGTCGTTCCAAGGCGATAAATGTATTTTTATTTTTTAAAAAAATATAAAATATCAATGTAATATTTCCGTTTGTAATATCAATATTAACAATATTAATAATATTTGTATTTCCGCTTATTTATGGCATCATTACCTCATATGTGTATGTTCTGTGACAGCTGGCGTCCCTTGACTGGATCCATAATGCACTAACTAAAATGATATAAAATAATAAACAAATGGAGCGAACTATGCAAACAAGAACAACAACACACAAAGACTGCCCAACAAGACCTAACGCCCGCTCCGCTACCAAAATGAAACGCCCCGACCCGTATTTACCGTACACAGTAAACACGTGCCGGAACTGTGACGACCCAACCATACCAAGCCCAGCATACAGTGTGTATGACAGATATCCGGGCTCAACAGCCCATAATAAAAACAACAATAATAACTCAACACGGCCCAATGGCCCAACAATAGTAAAACAATGCACAGCGGAAGGCTTAACAACTCACAATACACTGTATGCGACATAGATGCAAACTATGGATCCAAGCCCTGTCCAAGGGATAACGCCGCAGCCTGTCTGGAATGCACCAAACCTCTACCAAAAATAACTCATCCTACGGGATGAAAGCCCGCAGGTGAGGGGTGAGTCCGAAGTGCTCACCGACGAAGGAAAGACAATCAATATGCACACTAAAATTACTCAAGTCAAAAACAGGCAAAAACCGCCAAAATAAATCAAAAGACTCGAATAAAATCCAATTTCCAATTTTATCTTTTCCGGGCCCCGTCACGGATAAGTTAGCGGTCAGACCTGGTTATCAACACATTCCGGGTGCCAGACCAAATCCAGAGAACCCAGGGATCGACATCCCAAAAATACGAACCCAGGGATAGACATCCCAAAAATAATCACGGGATAGACATCCCAAGCATAGACATGCTTATCACAAGAACCCAGGTCACGGCCACCACGAAACAGTCTCAAACCATCGAGTCGTACCACTACTTATCGCGTGACAATTATATTATCGTCATCAAAATCAAATCGTAGGGATCGACATCCCTAACCAAAATACCGGGATAAACATCCCATCCAAAAACCAAGGATCGACATCCTTGTCACAATTTATTATTTAACCCATTTCATTTAGTGCCAAAACGACTTAAGGATAAACGTTAAAAAAAAACAATCACAATATTGGGATAAACATCCCGAACCAAACCACAACAAATGCAACATGCAATAATCAACAAACACAATAACCGAGTAATATAGGCACATATCGAAGGAAATCCATCCTCACCTTGGCCGATTACTCAACTCCGGAAACAATGACCGGTCCGACGCCGGCTCCTCGGGAACCTGCCCGATATTCAAACCTATACCACAAAGCAAAATGCACATAATCGGTATACTATGATGCCCAAACTGCGAAATAACCCATCCCGGTTATATATCCTTTATTATCATTTTTACCGAAATATTATATCCGAATATAATTTCGGTACCATACTTTAATTAAAACTCTTTTCAAAATATTTTCATAAAATAATTATAATTTCCCAAAATTATAATCTCCATATTTTTTCCAGAAAAATAATAACCTATTTATAATTTTCAGAAAATATTTATATAGTATTTATCTTTTTCTATATATAATAATATTTTCCAACACAAAATTATAATTACCTTTAATTTTCAAAGTACATATATATATATTTCCATAACTATAATTTTCCAGGCAAAATAATATATATGTATATAAAATTTCCAGGAATTATTTTTATGGCATTTATATTTTTTTCTAATTAGTAATAGTTTCCCAAAACATAATCTTAATTATTTATCCAAGTATGTATATTTATATTTTTTGCAAAATACCAAAATTAAATTGACCATAATTTTCTCAAAGTAATTATATAATTTTTTTCCAAAATTATAAACCAGATTAATAAATAAATACCTATATATATATATTTATTATTTCTTTTTTTTTAACTGGACTGGGCCATGAATAGTAAGTCCATGCCCAGTCCAGAACAGCCCAACAGTGAGCCCAACCCAACACAACAGCCCATTAAGGAAATACCCAGGTTCGCGACCCGCCCGAAGGAAACGGGTCGTCGCAACCCACGGGTGCTCACCTCGGGTTGAGCAGCTGCGACGGCGACGGCGAGCGCGAGGAAGGAAGGCGAACGAGGCAGGATGTGCGGCGGGTGCAGGCGACTCCATGGGCGGCGGAACGGCGGCGCGGCGACGGCAGGAAGCTGAGCAGCGGCGCGGGAGAACAGATCCGCCGGGTTTCGCCGCGGGTCAACGGCGCGTCACGGCGCCTCGGTGAACGGAAGGACTCGGGGACGACGGGGCTGAGGTCGCGTCGGCTCGGCGAAGCCCGATGGTGGCGGCGGTGCGGCGAGAGGCGGCCTGGAACTCTACGGCATGCACAGTAACGGGGTGACGATGAACAGTTCACTCCCAGTTTCTTTTTTTCATTTTTTTCCTTCTTCCTTTTTTTTTCTTTTTCACTCATTTTCTTTCTTCTCTTTTTTTTTCTGTTTCAGTTTCTTTTTTATTTCTTTTCTCTTTTTTTTCCCTTTTTCTTTTCTTTTTTTTCTCTCTTTTCTTCTTTTCCCTCTTTTTCTTTTTCTTTCTTTTTTTTTCCTTTTTCTTCTCCTCTTCCTCTCTTCCTCTCCTTCTCCTCTGCCCGTGATTTCTTCTTCTTTTATACTGAAACTTAGCCGCCTTCAATAATGCAGGCGGGTCCGATCCGGACCAGAAAATAACTGATACCCCCTTAGTTATTTTCCGGTGTGATTTTTCCGAAAATTCCGGGACCCGAAAAATACCAACTTAGGCCCGAAAAATCCACGGAAAAATCACAAGCGTGGGAAAACTCTCGGTTTCGAAAAAACGACTCCCGATTTACCTTGAATTAATTACCCAAGATTAATTCAAGAGTAAATCACGGTAAAAAGACTTTTACAGTCCCAGTAAAAATAAAAAATTTTACCCGGGCTGTTACAAGTTATCATAGGAATTCATGACTTTTGTGTTTATAGTTTATTGTCAACAAGAACTATGATGAAGAAAACTTAAAATACAGTCGAATAGTTACCCTAAGCTATATAAAAAAACAACCACGAAAAGCAATAATAATAAAAAATAACGATTTAATTTATTAATCTCATTCATTAATAATATAATGTAAGAATTAAAATTATGTAATTTTGAATGTCAAAGGATTAACAAATATTATCAACAATAGTTTATTTATATATTCTTATTCCACTGCATAACCTAATTCTAAATAATACGTATCCATTTGCCTAGGTTATATTGAAAAAGCCTTTGACTTTATTATATATAAGTTCGTCTCAAAATAATAACCAACACTAATACACGTGATTTAAAAAATATAATACTATACACGTGCATAGCACGTGCAGGAAAAACTAGTACTATATAAAAGCACCAACTCTGGAAAAGCCGGAAAATTGACCTAATTATCCTTCATTAATTATTATTGACCCAATTACCCTTTACTAATTAATTAATGGTTTTTGTTCATTCTATTGGGACGACATGTCACACAATAATGAATGACATGTAGTTTCTTAAGCGTGTATAGAAAAATACTCCTACTAAGTATTAATAGTAATAATAATAATAACAATAATAATAATAATCACACTTAATTAATTAATATTTTATTTTTATTTTGTTGAAACAACATGTTACACAACAATGACATGTAGTTTTTTTATATTATAATTAAGCGTATGTATATCAAATATTCCTAATAAGTAGTAGTAATAATAATAATAATAATAATAATAATAATAATAATAATAATAATAATAATAATAATAATAATAAAAAAAAAAAAATTAATATTACTCTTACTTAATTGTGACGATCTGTTATACAACAACCAATACGAAACTATATAAAAAAATAGAAAAAAACAAAAATACTAGAATAGTCAATGTAAACTACCAACAAAAATAAAACTACAAAAAAAAAATAATTATAAAAAATAATTATAAAATTTAGAATATCAAAGGATTAACAAATATTATTTTTCTATACATATTTACAAATATTATTAACAATAATTGATTTATAAATTTTAATTCTAAAGCAAAAACTAATTCTAAACAATTCGTATCGGTTTGTTTATGATGTAAAAAAATCATTGCCTACATTATATATAAATTCTTATCAAAATAATGATTAATATAAGACTTTATTTGTATTTTCTCAATAACTACTAAGAATTATGAAGAATAATAATTATTAGAATTATGCAATACAGAATCGAAGGGTCAACAAAAATTATGAACAAGAATAAATGAAGAACAAAATGTGAATCTGATGATGATTAACATTATGGTTAATGCTAATTAATTGTGTTTATTACCATAATGCTTGCACAATTAGGTCACATTGATCATGTCGTTACAATATGCTTTTAAGTGCAATAAATTATACTAATGATTGTTTCATTATATTTTATGTTAAATGAGCTAATTAGGTTTTGATTTTGATAAATATATGTGTAGTATTTTTTGTATCTAACCATGAATTACACCTCACAAGAGTACCCAACCCGTGATCAAATCCTTGGAAGAAAACGTGAGTGGGATTGGAGTTGGTGTTACTGGACATGTGATGTCGCTTTCACCAAAAAACATCAATATTACTTAGCTTTGTTTAATCCCTATGGGTACTAGTCAAGCAACCTAGCAAACATAAATCGGCCAAATCATTATAATTTTTAATCAATCACTATTTGCTTAAATCATATTAGAATATCTCTTTTTTTGACACTATTTGTTGTGACACATGCCAACAATAATACTTGCTTTAAATGTGTAATTTTTTTTTTGACAAGTTTCGATGCCCGAAATAACGTGAGGGTGTTTGCTAGTTTTACAACGTTATGGGGGTAACGAGTGCTACTAGTACGCAGTATATTTTTTTTTTTGTTGCAAGTACGCAGTATATTTCTACCTCCGAAATAGCTGGATAGATATTTGGGTTCTGTTCTCGAGGAAATTGATAAGATGAATGGCATAAATAATGGTTGTAACCGTTGTATATTTATGACCATAATAACTGTTGGACCACACACTGCAGAGAAGTGACGTGGGTTGACTGTGTGTGAAGAGAATCAATCATGCACGACTCAGTACTACGCATGTTTCACACGTTGAGGGGGAAGAGAACTGAACTATGATAGATTTGATTATGTCATTATGATGTGCAAGGTGTATAAACAAACAAAAACAAAAAAAACATAGTATAAAAAAATAAAAAAAGCTAAAAAAATAATAAAAAAATAAAATAGTATCACTCGAAGAAACCTCAGGTTCAAAACAAAAAGAAAGCGCAAAATATAGATCTTGCAAGCACCATAAAATTTGTCTGTACTGTATGCGACTTCCTGTTTTTCTTCTCAATCCTTTATTTCAGCAATTTTTATTCTAGAAAAAAAGAAGAAAAATATTCCCACCCCAATTTTCCACAATTTTGGTCCCTAAATGATAAATTAGCTTCCAATAATTTTTACGACAATACGTGAAATTTCTATTCTCTCCCAAAGTTGTCGGGTTTCTCTCTCGTTTTGACGAGTTCTCCTCTACCCCATCTTAGGGTTTCTGCCTCCCTTCTCTTAAGATTTTTCTATCTTTTTTTTCACGGTTTTGCTGTTATTGGTGTCGGTTTATGCCCTCGAAGAGTGGAAGGATTCGGGCTCCAGCTCCACACCTGATGGAGACGGAGTGACGGGCGGTTGTGTTGGATGACGAGGTGTTTGCTGGGGATCCCTCTGAGATCCAGTTGCGTCTGGTAGGGAAGTTGTGGACCAATCGTTCCTTTAATGCCCAGGCCTTTATAAGGACGATGAAGATGGTTTGGAAACCTGTAGACGAACTGGAGATCTCTCAACTAGATTCTAACCACTTTGTCTTTCAATTCTGCCATTGGAGGGATCGGGAGAGGGTTCTGGAAAACGAGCCGTGGAATTTTGATAACCAGCTTGTTGTTCTTAGCGAGGTTACGAGGAATGAACAACCATCGGAGATTCGCCTTGACCACGCTCCCATGTGGGCTAGGGTTTATGATGTTCCCTTTAATCTCCGGAAATCCAGGTTCGTTGAGTTACTTGGAGAGAAAGTTGGTAGTTTTCTTGAACTCGATACAGAGAGAAGTCTGACTCAAGGAAAGTTCATCCGGTTTCGGGTGTCCATTGATGCTTCTCGACCCTTACTACGTAGGTTTTTTGCCCAAGGCAGTGATGGTAAGGAATTCTGGGTATACTCCAAATATGAACGCCTACCCTTGTTTTGTTTTCACTGTGGCTGCATGGGGCACATAGCGAAAGATTGCCCTGACGTGGATGATGATGATCTTCTGGACCCACGGCTGTTCCAGTATAGTGATGTTCTGCGGGCATCCCCCCTACGTCGACCCATGATATCCCAAGGTTCTGGGGAACCTGCTGTGAACACCCAAATTTGACCCACGAATTTGCCACAAAAATTAGTAACTAAACATGTTCGAACTTAGGGCTAATGAGATGATTTGATCCTAGGAGTAAGGCACGTCAGGAATTTATTTTAGTGGAAATAACACATTTTGGTAATTTGAGCCTTTGTATATTGGAATACTAATGAGATGATTTAATCTTAGGGTAAAATATATAATAAGGTTTATTTACACCAAAATGTGTTTATTTCACTATTTGGGCCTTTTATCTATCTTTATTCTAATTTTAATGAGATGATTTATCTTTGAGTTGAAGATGGGTTTAAAGGCCCAAATTAATGAATTCTCCAGAGTTTAATTAGCCCACAAACACTTTACTTGCAGACTAATTTTGGTTCTGATTTTCGTGGAAAATCAGAATCAAATCACCCTTTAACTGGTAAATGTGTTTTTGGTATGATTTTGCTTAAAATGGGTGTTAATGTGTAATCAATAAGTTATGGAATGATTTTGAGGAGCAGTAATCAAGTAATTGAGTGATTCTGGGTTGATTAGGGGTTGATTACGCGGTAGGATCAAATCAGGGCTGAATTAGGGGGATCAGGGGTTCGACGACCGCCAGGTGCCGGCGGACATCCACACATGACCGCCGGCACTGGCGGTCACGCAGTGGATGACCACCGGCAGCGGCGATCATAGTCTCCCAGATTCGCCCAAATCTCTGATTTTGTTTCTAATTTCAATCCTACGCGGTTTTGGACAAGATTTTTGGGCATAATCTTCACCATTCAGCAGGTCCATGCCCCTAGGCTTCCCATAACACTATAAATAGGACCCCTCACACATATTTCAGAGGAATCACTCATCACACCCCCCCCCCCCCCCCCCCNGAAGCCAACAAGAAGGGATCAAGAGGAGATCAAGAGGGAGAGGCAATCAAAAGCATTCTAGGAGTCAAGAAGGTGGGCATTCTAAGTAGAAGGACCTGATGATAGCAGTCTCAGAACACAATCCATATCTCGAGTTCTTGAAGTCGGATTGTCGTGCTCGGACTCTTTGGAAAGCTAAGAGGGATAGCTATCACTTTGCTGTTGAGACCAGAAGCAGAATCGGCCATTTGCGTTGTCCAAAATCTAGTAGAAGACGACCCATAGTTTCTATCCAGCAACCGAGCTAAGTGTTCTAACCCTTTTTATCGCGCACTTTATTGATTGCTGCTTGCTGGTCATTTGATGGTGCTTTTGTTGATTATGTGATTGCTGTGATGCCATGTCAAGAACTATATGGGCTTTGAACCCGATCGCCGGGGTACGTAGGTGGTCTCTAGTGGTGGAGACTCAAGCCCAAATGTTTTTATTTTTCCTTTTTGTTCCGCACCTTCTTCTCCTTCCCCTCCAATTCAATTTTTATTATTTTTGTGTGATTTGTTTCTACCTTTGCATATCTGCACAAGGCACACGTGATTTCTTCAATTGCACAAGGTTTTGACCCAACAAGGATGGGTGCCTAACACCTTCCCATCCGTGACGAACCCCCGATCCCATGTCTTTGGTTCGCCATGACCAGTTGCCTAAAGGAGTCATATGAAGATTTTTTTCTCAAGTTTTGCCCTTAATAAAACTTGAGTGGTGACTCCAATGACATGGGATTGACCCAAGGAAGAAGGTGAAAGGAATAGGTAAATAGGCCCAAGTGATTTTGGGTCGGGTATTCACAGTTTGCGACTCCACTAGGGAAGTAGTGGGTTCAAGAAACCTTGTGCAATTGTTGAGTTCTGTGTGCTTTTTTATGTGTCATCATAAGTGCCTTGCATTTATGATGATTGATGTGAAGCCTCTACCGTAAGAGGGCGAGGGAATCCAAGTCCACCACAATGCTTCCTTTAACCGATGGCGGCTTGAGTGAACCCGTTTCTCGATGCTTAGCAATGATGGGGATTAATGGGCTTTGGACCTCACGCGATATCCATTATCACATGTGAGTAGGTCAACCTATTCCCTAGCAGGACCGTCGTGCTAACTCTGCGTAGGGTGCTACATTGCGTGGTATGAATTGATGAGTCCAGTAAAGGAACTCTAGGGGAGTAAGTATACATGCCTAAGCCGATATTAAATTTTTGGTGTTATTTCCCAGTTGACACGTATGTTCAGTCGGTCTACTTTGTCTTAGGGAATTTACACTTGCATATATTGAGCATTGCATTGCATGTTTTTCAAAGCATAAAACACTAATTCGAGCTAGGGTGTCCCACTTTTTCAATTCCTCGTTTTTGGGCTTGAGAAATGTTTTGAAAGAATAATGAAACGTGTTTTGCGAATGTATTCCATCACACTTTCGCACCGTTTTCAAATGTTTTGAGTGAAAACAAAGCTTGAGTCTAGGATTCCTGATGACCTTGAACTCTATCATTACAATTTAACCCTTAAGACACCAGGGGTGGGTAGTGTCTTAGTTGGAGGGAACTGATGAAGATATTAGGGATGATGGATACATCACAAGGCGATGAATTTCAGTAGACGGGGAGATGGTGAAGACATTGGAAGTCATGGAGGTATTTTAAGGCAAGAGGTGGGAAGAAGGCAGAGGCAGTGACGAGGCATCAACCTAAGACACCATGGTGACTTTGGGCCTTCTCGTGAGAGGAGATGTAAGACCCAATATCTGTGGCAGAAAAGGAGAAATGGGATGACTTTGTTGGGCTTTCTCGTGAGAGGAGATGTAAGCCCCAGTAACTATAGTAAAAGAGGTGGGACAAGGTGATCTGATTGGGTCGTCTTAAAAAACACAGATGTAAGCCCTAGTTTTTACTTGTGAATCAAGCCGATGATCCAAGACAAGAAGTTGAGATGAAGAATCAAATTGAAGGGCCAAGCCGGTGAGCCAATTTGATAAGTTGATTTAAGAAGCCAAGTCATGTAGCCGAGTCAAGTTGCCAAGTTAAGATGCTGAATTAGGAAGCCAGGGGACGGGATACGAAGTTGAGCCAAGCTGATGAGGATAGAGTATACAAGCTAAGACAAACCGAAGAGACTATCTCATGGGAAGAAATACAAACCCCAGCTTTTAGGGGAGAGACCAGGAAGAAGAGCACATGAAGTGACATGGGGTATGGCGAGGGGACAATGAATGGGGAGAGCTGATGTTCGGGCCTTCTCGTGAGAGGAGAAGTAAGCCCCAATATTTACAAGGAGAAGGGAAATCAGGTGACCTGATTGGACCTTGCTTAAGGACGAAGATGTAAGCCTCGACTCTTATCTATGAACCGAGATGACAAGCCAAGATGAGAAGCTGAGCCATATGATGAGGGATCAAACTGTTAGGCTGAGTCGATGACCTGAATTGAGGGACCAAGTGGGGAAGTCGAGTTGAGTTGTCAAGTTGCAATGCCAAGTTAGGAAGCCATGGAACTGGGATACAAAGCTGAGCTGAGGTAATGAGGTTTGAGTATACAAGCTCAGACAAGCTAAGGGGTCTATTGATGGGTAGAATTGTAAATCCAGTCTTAGGGAGGAACAGACGTGAGTCATAACTTTCAGGAGAGAGAAGTGATGATGGGAAAAAGAATGACTGGGGGATATGATGATGAAAAGGGTGATGGGAGCAATGACAAGGCGGCACTGACATAGGGGCAATGAGAAGAGGCAATAGGGGTGATGTATTCCAAAGGACCACTTAATGGTGTTGACGGTAGATGAGAACTACAAGTGTGGGGGGAAGTTGAGTAGAGACCACGGGCCAAATTGTTAAGCATGGGTAGAACAATGACCAAGAATAGGGAGAGGCAGTATAGTTGCTCTTTAGAGTCTAGAGGTCGGGTCAAGTCAAAAGGGGGCAAGGGTTAAATTCTATGTCCAACAATCAACAGAGTCATCATTTGTACTTTAATTTTTCACAAAAGGAATAAAACTCCAATTTCCTTATCTTCTGTGTCTATGGGGCAAGTTGTGCATGACTTCATGATACTCCATTGGGTCAATCTAGGGGACCATAAAAACAAACTACGAAGATCTGATTCTGTGGATGTAATCCCAAACACCTACCCTAGCTGAAACGCCCGTATCCCGAATTTACAAAATAAAAAAATTTTACCAAAATGCCCCTAAAACCCGGGATACGTAAATCAATGCCAAAAAAACATTATCCGTGAACCTTACTAAACTGAGATGTCATAAAAGAACAAGAATAAACCGGCTTATCAAGCCATAAATCAACCCGACAAACTGCCGAAACAACATCAAGTATCAATTCCCGGCAACCCGCCGACAAAGTAATAAAAACAAGAATGACATCTCAACAAATTTCAATGCAGCGGAAGAAAAAGATAAAATAAAAATAGGAGAAAAAAACGATAAGCATGTCGGCTCTATGGATCCAACCGGGAGTAGAAGCACAACTACCTGCTGGGATATCGAGGTCCGTACTCCGGAAAGGAATAGAGAAGCAGCACGCTAACGGTGGCGATAATGTGAGTCGCCTACTCAGTGAGCAGTATAAATCTAGTTACGTAGGTGTGCAAAGCAAGCTCGAAAGGAGTGTAGTGGAACAAGCACTAGTAAGCAAACACACAATAACCAATACTAACATGCCAACAACATATAAGTAGATAGTTTATGTTTTACATCTGTTTGTGTGTTAATTCTGTCACTATATTTATTATTCAGGGCCCCCTACTGTGTGCGTCGAGGTTGGTCCCGTCTCATGAGACAACCAGGGCGTAAGCCCAATATAACCAGACATATAGCTCAAATACAATCACACAGAGAGAGAGAGAGAGAGACAGAGAGAAAGAGGGAGGTAGAAAGGGGGAGGTAGAAAGAGGGAGGTAGAAAGAGGGAGGTAGAACCGGTCATCACAGACCCATATGCTAAACCGCATATACCATGCTATCCCGCATGCAATCCCGAGGGGTATCACTTCCCGCTCGAACCAACCGGTCATCAGCCCAGGGTAGTATATCTTTTATTATGTATTATTCTTATTCATACTTAAGAGTTCATGTGTGCCAAAAAGTTATGATTTATCAGGGTGGTGTGAATTATTCATTAAATCAACATCCGATTTTCCAACCCATAACACATCACACAGATCATCCAAAATCATATCACATGTTATATCTCATAACAGTTAAACAAATCATGCCCGTCCAACAAATAGTAACTCACAGGCACATAATACAGATCATATCATGTTAGCAAACAAGGCATGTAACTCAGACAAACCAAACTAGCAAGCACATGCAAACAAACATAAAAATATTTTTAAAGTCACCTCAACGACTATTATCCTGTGGAACTTTCCCCAAGACAGATCCTCTAGCTCCAGAGGTGTTACCCGTGCCTGAATACCGGCACACACAATAATTACAAAACAATTTCAACCAAACCATGCATGCATGATAACTAAATGCTCGACTGAGTAAAACCCGACACTAGTTAGTAGATTATGAGGTTTCAGGGTCTGAGTCCAACAAAGGTGTTCTCTCACCTAAACTCCAACAAATCGGGTCTTAAGGTTCACCGGGTTTATGCCCATCTAAGTCCAAAACAATTTTTCGGGCCTAAAGCCCACTTCCTCAAGTCTGCAAAAATCTAATTATGAATTTGAGCTTAAAGCCCATTCCTTAAAGTTCATATCTAACCAACTATGTCATTCGGCCTCAAGCCCATGTCTTAAGGTCCATAAAAAGTTTTAAGGTCTTTAGAGTTAGCTACTTGGGCCTGGGCCCGGTTTTACCTAAGTACCGTTCTAAGGTCATTCCCGTGCCCAAATGTTTCCGGCCTAAGGTTCTACCCGTGTCGGTAAATTCCGGCCACACACACTCACTTCCCCGTACACGGTTTCCACTAAGTCTCAATTAAAATGAATGTACATAAATTTGATAAATCCATTACTATGTACAAATAAATCCGAGACTAAAAACCGGGAAAAAATACCGTTAGCACCGTGAAATTACTGTTTGCCCGAATAGTGACCCGAGCCCTCGTCGGAAAATCCCGAGCTTTGCCGGATTCCGGTCAACTTGCCGGAAAACACCCAAAGCCACCAGAAACGAATTCCAACGTTTCTGCCACAATCCCAAACAATAATCATATTCAAATCCACAGCAGTCCAGCTGACCCTTTCAACAATTAGCGAAGGAAAAAGAAAAATAAATCCTTACCCGGAAAACAACTCAAACTGCCCAGAATCCGTCCACAGCCAACCCGAGCCTTAAAACCTCCGTGGAACTCGCTGCCAGCACTATTCCTCTTCGGAATCGCAGCAACCCCGAGCCTCGCTAACTGATTCGACCAACAGCAACAACTCACACGAACCCGAGCACCACCAGAACACAAACACCAAAACCCGACCAAACCGAACACCCACAACAAACGCCGGCCACCACTACACAAAGCTACCATCAATCAGAACCCGGAAGAAAAGAAAGAAAAACGAAAGAGGGAAAAAGGAAAAAAAGGTCGGAGGCTTACCCGACCAAGCCGATGGCAGAAAGCACCCGAGCCCATTCTTGGCTTCCTGCCGTTCGTCCTTGACTGGCGTGACCTACCTCGGTGCAACAGCGGCGGCACGGCGGCGATTAGAAGGTAGCGGCGGCAAGTTTGTGTGAGGGAGAGGAGAGGGAAATTGAATGAAGATCGTGGGAGAGAGAGGGAGAGATGGGGAACGGCTGCGGCAGAAGAGAGGAGAAAGAAGAAGGGAAGAAAGAAAAGGAGAAAAGAGAAAAGAAAAAGAAAGAGGGGAGGGCGGCTAGGGTTTTGGCTGGCCAAGTTGAACGACTTGTCGTTCACTTAGGCGCGGTCAACCCTGCCTGCTTAGTCAACACCCCCCCCCCCCCCCCCCCCCCCCCCCCCCCCCCCCCCCCCCCCCCCCCCCCCCCTTTTTTTTTTCTTTTCCACAGCCCAAAACGGCGTAGTTTTGAACAAACTACACCAAAACTTTACTTCCAACACCAACAACAGATTTAACTCCAACGAAGGATCGATACCGATGAAACCCGACAAAAGCTTAATAACTGGAGGTAATTAAATACCTTTGAGTCAAAAAACTCTGAAAACTCTCAAGGGTAAAATTGGAATTAAAATTTCTATAAATTAAATTATGAAAATCCGGGGCGTTACAGTTCCACCCCTCTTATTAAAATTTCGTCCTCGTAAGTCGCCATACTGATACTAGAGTGATAGCCGTTGTTGTAAGCAAACTCAACTAACAGTAATATCTCATCCCAAGAACCACTGACGTTGAGCACACAGGCTCTAAGCATATCTTTCAGTGTCTGTATAGTTCTCTCCGACTGTCTATCGGTCTGCGGATGAAATGCAGTACTGAAATTCAGCTTAGTACCCAAAGCTGACTGTAAGCTCTTCCAGAAGTGGGAAGTAAACCTCGGATCCCTGTCCGACACAATGGATAGTGGAACTCCAAGTAGACGGACAATGCCCGAAACATAAAACCTCGTTAGCTTATCCATTGTATCCGTCTGCTGAATCGGAAGGAAATGAGCTGACTTGGTCAACCTGTCAACAATGACCCAGATTGCATCATGTCGACCCCGGGTCCTCGGTAACTCGATCACAAAGTCCATAGTGATATGCTCCCACTTCCACTGCGGAATAGTCAAAGATCTCAACTTGCCGGCAGGAGCCTGATGCTCGGCTTTCACCTACTGACAAGTTATACAATGAGCCACAAACTCCGCAACAACCTTCTTCATCCTGGGCCACCAATAATGACTCTTCAAGTTCTGGTACATTTTGGTGCTACCCGGATGTATAGCATACGGAGCATTGTACGCTTCATCCATGATCCATCTTCTCATGTCATCGACATTCGGAACACACAACCGATCACCGATCATCAAAGCACCATCCTCCCGGACATAGAAACTAGAACTTTCCCCCCCGAGGGCCTTGTCTCGCAACTCTGCTAGACGAGGATCACCAAACTGCAGCTCAATGATCTTATCCCGCAAGGTTGGTCGGATGCTCAAACTGGCTAGCAACGCTCCGGTGGCATCCACCTCCAACTGTGCATCCAGCGACCTCAGCTCCACTAAGGAAGGCAAAGCATAAGAAACCGGGTCCTCATCCGCAGAAGCAACTCTCTTCCGGCTCAATGCATCTGCAACCACATTGGCCTTGCCGGATGGTACTCGATAGTTCAATCATAATCCTTGAGAAGCTGAATCCAGCGTCTCTGCCTCATATTAAGCTCCCTTTGGGTCATGATGTACTTCAAACTCTTGTGATCTGTGAAAATCCGATACTTCTCACCGTTCAGATGGTGTCTCCAGATTTTCAAAGCAAAGACCACAGCAGCTAACTCGAGATCATGGGTCGGATAGTTTCTCTCATGAGTTCTCAACTGTCTGGAAGCATCAGCAATCACCTGACCCTCCTGCATCAAAACACATTCCAAGCCCAAACCAGAAGCATCACTGAACACCGTGTACTCCACTCCGGGTCTCGAAACAGTCAAAATCGGTGCAGAAGTCAACCGACTCTTCAACTCCTCAAAACTCTTCTGGCAACGATCATCCCAAACAAAGGTACAGACTTTCATCAACAGCTTTGTCATGGGACTCACTATCAAGGAAAAACCCTCAATGAACCTCCGGTAATAACCAGCAAGTCCAAAAAAACTTCGTTTCTCAAGTACATTCTTCGGTGGCTCCCAATCCATGACTGCCTTATTCTTGGCCGGGTCCACCTTAATGCCCTCACTGGACACAACATGACCGAGAAATGCGACCTCATCCAGCCAAAACTCACACTTGCTGAGCTTGGCATAGAGCTGTTCTTCACTTAACCTCTGCAAAACCTGTCTCAAATGGTCCTCATGTTCGGCCTTACTACTCGAGTAAACTAGAATATCATCGATGAACACTACCATAAACCGGTCCAGAAATTCATGGAAGACCTGTTGCAACATACACATGAACACTGCCGGTGCATTCGTTAGCCCAAACAGAACAACCACAAACTCATAATGACCATACCGAGTGCGGAATGCAGTCTTTGGTATGTCATGCTCTGCAATCCGAACCTGATGGTAACCAGATCGCAAGTCATTCTTCAAGAACACAGATGCACCCTGCAACTGATCGAACAAGTCATCGATCCTGGGCAAAGGATACTTGTCCTTCACAATCACCTTGTTCAACTGTCTATAGTCCACACACATCCGCATACTGCCATCTTTCTTCTTCACAAACAAGACCGGGGCATCCCAAGGTGAGATGCTCGGTCGAATGAAACCCTTATCCAACAACTCCTCCAGTTGTTTCTTCAACTCCTGAAGTTCTGTCGGAGCTATTTTGTAGGGCGGTATAGAAATAGGTGTAACTCCCGATACCAAGTCAACTGTATACTCCACCTCCCGCTCCGGAGGTAACCCATGTAGATCATCAGGAAATACATCAGGAAACTCCCGAACAATTGGAATATCCTCCACTCCCGGTACTGGCACCGAAGAATCAACCACATGAGCTAGAAAAGCATCACAACCCTCTCGAATCATCCTGAAAGCTTGAATGGCCGAGATACAACACGCCGATAGGTCTCTTCGTTCTCTAACGTACACCAATCTTCGCCCCAACAGAGAAGATAATGAAACTTCCCTGGCCCGACAATCAACTACTGCCTGGTGTCTGGAGAACCAATCCATGCCTAAGATAACATCAAACTCTCCCAAGTCCATGACAGTAAGATCAGAAGGGAAACTCTCACTATCATACTCTATCGATACATCTCTACAAACTCGATCAACAACTACTATATCACCAGTGGGTAAACGGACTCTCAGGGGTCTACTAAGGTTATCATCCTCTAAGTTATGCATGGTCATGAATGCACGTGATACAAAAGAGTGTGTTGAGCTGGATCAACTAAAGCATGTGCATACTGACCGAAAACCATAAATGTACCTGCTATAACCTCTGGGGCATCAGCAGCCTCCTCCCGGGTGATGGCATAAACCCTAGGAGTTGCAGCACTCTGAGTCGCACCCCCACGACCTCGACCCTGCTGTCCGCCACCCCTGTTCGGTCCAGAAGAAGCAGCACCACTGGCTACAGAGCTCTGCACTGTATATTGGGAACCACTGCCACCACTATCTCCAATCCACTTGTAACATGCTTGCTTCTGGTGTCCCGGCTTATTGCAATACCAGCATGTACCTGAAAATTGTGCCGAGGAACCCCGTCTCTGAGATCCAGACTGATAGGACCGTCCTCTCGAGGATCTGTCTTGTCCACCCTGATAGTTCTGCCCTCGGGACTTCTTCAAACCTCGGTAAGAAGAACCCTGTCCACCAGAATACTCTGCTCGGCTGCCCAAGCCTCCTTCCCGATCAACTGAACCCTCTCAGCATCAAAAGCAGCCTCACAAACAGCCTCCCAAGTCTTATGCCTTCCACCAGCCACAGCTATCGCCAAATCAGTGCGTAGGGCACTAACAAACTGCCTAATCATTCCAGATAACGCTTGCATCCTCTGTCTTACCGCGGCTGCTGGCACAGACTTAGCCACCTCATCGGGCACAAACTCCTTGGCGTAAGAGAGCAGGATGTTGAACCGGATCCTGAATGCCGATACCGACTCATCTGGCCTATGCTTCACCTCCAAAAACTACTTTTTCTGCCCGTCCAGAAATCCAACAGTGAGAAACTCCTTGTAGAATTTCTCTTTGAAAACTTCCCAAGGCATCTCCACCGGCCTCGGTAGGTTGGCGACAAGTTCCTGCCACCATGTCAATGCATAACCCGTGAATTTGTGTGCCGCAAAATGAGCCCTGTGCTCAGGTGTACAAGTGAACTTCTCCAGAAAATTCTCCACCTGGCGGAACCAATCATAGAACTCCTTGGCTTCGCCCTCCTTACCCGAGAATTCCTTAACCGCTGACTTATCCATATGCTTATATCCACTCTCCATACCACCTACCGCAGCAGGTTCTACCGGTTGGGCACCCTACTGCTGCTGCTGCTGAAACTGCTAGAACTGTTGCAACTGCAAGAAAGCCTGATACTGCTGGAATGCTGGGTCCACAACAGGTGGTACGGTGGGACTACATTCTGTTCTCCTCCACCTGCAGCATCATACCCTGCTGCATTATTGTTCTCCTGTCCAATGGGAACTTGCATCACCGAGACATTGTCGGAGACATGGGTAGCGATGTCATCCTCAGCATTGTGCTGCCCCTGGTGATCCATATCAACGCCAATATGACTTTGAAAACACTTTTAAAGTTATAAGTCTGGAAACAGGTTTAAACACCGAAATCAATTTGAAAACAACGTTTAAAGCACTTTTAAAACCAAGGATCTGAAGCCTGCTCCACTACCAAGCTGAAACGCCCCTATCCCGAATTTACAAAATAAAATAATTAAATAAAAAATTTACCAAAATGCCCCTGAAACCCGGGATACGTAAATCAATGCCAAAAAACATTATCCGTGAACCTTACTAAACTGAGATGTCATAAAAGAACAAGAATAAACCGGCATATCAAGCCATAAATCAACCCGGGGAACTGCCGAAAAAACATCAAGTATCAATTCCCGGCAACCCGCCGACAATATAATAAAAACAAGAATGACATCTCAACAAATTTCAATGCAGCGGAAAATAAAGATAAAATAAAAACAAGAGAAGAAAATGATATGCATGTCGGCTCTATAGATCCAACCGGGAGAAGAAGCACAGCTACCTGCTGGGATATCCACATCCGTACTCCGGAAAGGAAGAGAGAAGCAGCACGCTAACTAAGGGTCTGAAAAACAACGGTGGCGATAATGTGAGTCGCCTACTCGGTGAGCAGTATAAATCTAGTTATGTAGGTCTGCAAAGCAAGCTCGAAAGGAGTGTAGTGGAACAAGCACTAATAAGCAAACACACAATAACCAGTACTAACACCAACAACATATAAGCAGATAGTATATGTTTTACTTCTGTTTGTGTGTTAATTCTGTTATTATAATTATTATTCAGGACCCCTTACTGTGTGCGTCGACCTCAGTCCCGTCTCATGAGACAACCAGGGCGTAAGCCCAATATAACCAGGCATATAGCCCAAATACAATCACAGAGAGAGAGAGAGACAGAGAGAAAGAGGGAGTTAGAAAGGGGGAGGTAGAAAGAGGGAGGTAGAACCGGTCATCACAGACCCATATGCTAAACCACATATACCATGCTATCCCGCATGCAATCCCGACGGGTATCACTTCCCGCTCGAACCAACCAGTCATCAGCCCACAGTAGTATAACTTTTATTGTGTATTATTCTTATTCATACTTAAGAGTTCATGTGTGCCAAAAAGTTATGATTTATCAGGGTGGTGTGAATTATTCATTAAATCAACATCCGGTTTTCCAACCCACAGCACATCACACAGATCACCCAAAATCATATAACATGTTATATCTCATAACAGTTAAACAAATAATGCTCGTCCAACAAATAGTAACTCACAGGCACACAATACAGATCATAGTATGTTAGCAAACAAGGCATGTAACTTAGACAAACCAAACTAGCAAGCACATGCAAACGAACATAGAAAGACTTATAAAGTCACCTCAACGACGATTATCCTGTGGAGCTTTCCCCAAGAAAGATCCTCCAGCTCCCGAGGTGTTACCCGTGCCTGAATACCGGTACACACAAAAATTACAAAACAATTTCAACCAAACCGTGCATGCATGATAACAAAATGCTCGACTGAGTAAAACCCGACCCTAGTTAGTAGATTATGAGGTTTCAGGGTCTAAGTCCAACAAAGGTGTTCTCTCACCTAAACTCCAACAATTCGGGTCCTAAGGTTCATCGGGCTTAAGCCCATCTAAGTCAAAAACAATTTCTCTGGCCTAAAGCCCACTTCCTCAAGTCCACAAAAATCCAATTATGAATTTGGGCTTAGAGTTCATTCCTTAAAGTTAGCTAGAGCCGGTTTTACCTGGTAGGGCCTGGGTCCGGTTTTACCTAAATACCATTCTAAGGTCATTCCTGAGCCCAAATGTTTCCGGCCTAAGGTTCTACCCGTGTCGGTAAATTCCGGCCACACACACTCACTCCCCCGCACACGGTTTCCATTAAGTCTCAATTAAATTAAGTCTACATAAATTTGATAAATCCATTACTATGTACAATTAAATCCGAGACTAAAAACCAGGAATAAATACCGTTAACGCCGTGAAATTACTGTTTGCCCGAATAGTGACCCGAGCCCTCGCCGGAAAATCTCGATCAACTTGCCAGAAAACACCCAAAGCCACCAGAAACAAATTCCAACGTTTCTGCCACAATCCCAAACAACAATCACATTCAAATCCATAGCAGTCCAGCTGATCCTTTCAACAATTAGCGAAGGAAAAAGAAAAATAAATCCATACCCGGAAAACAACTTAAACTGCCCGGAATCCGTCCACAGCCAACCCGAGCCTTAAAACCTCCGTGGAACTCACTGCCAGCACCAGACCTCTTCGTAATTGCAGCAACCCCGAGCCTCGCTGACTGATTCGACCAACAGCAACAACCCACACGAACCCGAGCACCACCAGAACACAAACACCAAAACCCGACCAAACCGAACACCCACAACAAACGCCGGCCACCACTACACAAAGCCACCATCAAACAGAACCCAGAAGAAAAGAAAGAAGAACGAAAGAGGGAAAAAGGAAAAAAAAGGTCGGAGGCTTACCCGACCAAGGCAACGGCGGAAAGCACTCGAGCCCATTTTTGGCTTCCTGCCGTTCGTCCTCGACTGCGTAACCTACCTCGGTGCAACAGTGGCGGCACGGCGGCGATTAGAAGGTAGCGGCGGCGAGTTTGTGTGAGGGAGAGGAGAGGGAAATCGAATGAAGATCGTG
This sequence comes from Turnera subulata, assembly GCA_028386065.3. NCBI lineage: Eukaryota > Viridiplantae > Streptophyta > Magnoliopsida > Malpighiales > Passifloraceae > Turnera > Turnera subulata. The sequence goes on along the minus strand of JAKUCV010002481.1, from coordinate 68,932 downwards.
GGAGAGAGAGGGAGAGATGGGGAGCGGCTACAGCGGAAGAGAAGAGAAAGAAAAAGGGAAGAAAGAAAAGGAGAAAAAAGAAAAGAAAAAGAAAGAGGGGAGGGCAGCTAGGGTTTTGGCTGGCCAAGTTGAACGACTTGTCGTTCACTTTGGCGCGGTCAACCCTGCCTGCTCAGTCAACCCCGCATTTTTTTTCTTTTCCACAGCCCAAAACGACGTAGTTTTGAACAAACTACACCAAAACTTTACTTCCGACACCAACAACCGATTTAACTCCAACGAAGGATCGATACCGACGAAACCTGACAAAAACTTAATAACTGCAGGTAATTAAATACCTTTCAGTCCAAAAACTCCGAAAACTCTCAAGGGTAAAATTGGAATTAAAAATTCCTAAAATTCCATAAATTAAATTATGAAAATTCGGGGCGTTACACTAGCCCACTTCCCAAACACTTATTGACACCAACCTTCGAACACATATTGACACCTTTCTAGCCCTATCATGCCTTCCATGAACACTTGTCAAGAAATGGTGCTTCAAGATAAATTCCATCTAAACATGCCTACTCAAATAAGTTGTCACCCTCCCCGAAAAAATGAAAAACACACAAAAAAAGGAAAAATGGGGAAGGGAAGAGACCTTTAGTGCTTGAATATTGAAACCAAGATGGGAAGAAGAAGTCGTAAATGAAGAGGACAAGTGTTTCCCACTAGACACCAGACACCCACTATCTTCAGCCTTCCACAAAACACCATTCTACCAAATACTCACTATCGTCAGCCTTTCGCAAAACAACATCATCTCAAACCCGACACCACATCCATAGATACGTAGGTAATCCGGCAACGGGCTCGGTCTATAAATTATGGTTCCTAGATTGACTCAATGGAAAGATTAGGGTTATTGTCACATAAACATGCCACATTGTTGATTGTATTTGGGTCTCTTTTGTAGTCATAAGTCCCCTTCACCTGGACATGTAGTTTGGGCTCATGAAGTTGTAGATGTTGGTCAAGTCCGTCTCTCTAGAGACTCATTTTGAGTCCGGTCATCACAAAGCACATCTCTCCAATGGTATCTTAGACATGTGATTCCTGGTAGGTCTACCTCCATATTGGTCATTCGGGTGCACCCGGCCCGAGCGGCCCTCATCTTGTCCAAACTTTATAATCTCAGTGCTCTATGCCTATGGTTGCTATCCCCACAAGGAGAAAGAAAAATGAGAGAGAAAAAGGGGTCCACTAGGTTGAAAACCCGAAAGGGCGGCTAGGCAAAAGTTAAGGATAAGAGGGAAATGGGGATAGCAGCCAACGACAAAGGGAATCTATGGAGTAGACAACATCATTCTGAGGAAGATTCATTTAGCTAGTCAGGAGCAAACATTTAAGCACATTGCCTCTATCTATTTTTCAAGGGGTATCCACTCATCTATTGATTTTACTTCTTGGGTCTTCATCCATCAAACCTTTTCAACAAGGGTTGTCCATTCATGGGGTCCTAGCTAACATTTGAATTGAATAGGGTTCATAGTCATTGGGAATCTTCTTCTTTGGGGTTTTTTGTGAATTTGATGGGATAACTCGCCTTTCTCAAATTATCTAACTCTCACGTTAGCTCGAATGGTTTTCAATGCTCATGCATCATACTAGGGGCATTCATATACAAATGCACCATGTCTAGATAGAAAGCACACTCATCTAAACATACATGAAGAAGTAGACTGCACTTTCATTCAAGGGGAAAGGGGAGAGAGAATAAAAGAGAAAGGAGGAGAGACGAGGAGAAAGAAAGCGAGAGAAGAAGAGGAGAGATTTCGAGAGGGGGAAAGATGGAAGACGAAGAGAGGAAAACATGATGAGGGGAAAATTCGAGAGAAAAGGGAGAAGGGGGAAAAGGAAAAACACATCGTAAGCACTTGCATCAAACAAGCATGTAGAAACTAAGGGCACGCTCATGCATTGAAGAGATGAACACATTTTAGACATGCTCATGCATCACTTACATGTAAAATCTGGGTTCCTTGATAAGGTAGATTCGGTTGGGGACAAATGATTAATAAGGGAGGCAACAAAATAAATTCATCACTTGATGTATACTTACACTTCCTAGGGCTATTAGCTGAAGGGGCATGGCATGAACAATTCTTGTAGATAATGAGAATTGTAGACAAGGGGCATGTCATGCCTTATTTCTCTGACTTGTCAATTCGACAACACACAATAGAGGCACATCTACCTTGAGATTAAACCTACATCATGATATTAGGGGCACGGCGGATCCGTAACCCGGGTTGATGAGGTTGCAAGGGGCATGCTACCCCGCCTTTTCAGTCAAGCTTTTCGGGGCATGCTACCCCCATATGGATTTGAGAGATTTATTGGGGCATGTAATCTCGTGAAGCTTGAACCAATTGTTAGGGCATGCTATCCCATTCTGACCGATTAACTCCTAGGGGCATGGCGGGCCCATTCGTTCGTTTCAAACTAGATAGATCACCCGTTGGCTATAGGCTGGGACGCCTATGAATGATTCTAAACCCGGGGCACACTAAACCTCATCTCTAAAACCATGGCGAGATGCTAGGGGCATCATACCCCACTTTTGATTTGTATGTCTCAAGGGGCACCACACGCATCATTTCCCTTAAATATAGTAAATAAGGGCATGGAATCCAGACAACTCGACCATGAGGAAACACTCTTCTCAAACTTGTGAGATTATGAGGAAACCAGAAATACCAGGGTAACCTAGGCACATCCAACCCAAACCTGAGAATGCGAGGAACCCATAAGTGAGGCGACCAGACCATGAGGCAAAACCTAACCCTTCCCCATGAGTCAACCCAGTCAAAAGCCGATGACCTAGTCATCGCAACCTTGAGAGAACCAATCGACCCAGCCGAAAGCCAAAGACCCAGTCTTTGAAAACCTGAGCAATGAGAACACCCAGTCGAGAAGAAATCCAGTCAAGAAAGCCAAAAACCTAGCTTTTGTAAAAATCGAAAGATGAGGGAGACTACACTTGAGAGAAAACCAGATGTGAGGGAAACCAGACGCCAAGGACCCAGTTCTCACAACCTTTAGATGATTAAGCCCAAAAGACCAGATAAGAGAAAAGCTAGAGAGGGATCCAGACCTTGAGAGAACCCAGCCAGAAGAGAGATGAGAGAACCAGTCAACCCAAACCAAAAGCCGGAACCTAGCCCCCGTGAACCAAAGAGAAGGGAGAGAAGCCAGAGAGGAGCCCCGACATGAGGGAACCCAGATAAGAGAAAACTTTGAGGGGAGCAAGGCAAACCAGAAATGAGGGTATCCGGCAACCAGACATGAGGGATCCAAATATGAGGAAAACTAGTAAGCTAAGAGCCCAGCCCTTGCAAACCCGAGAAGACCAACCTTGAGGCATATAAGTCAGAAGCTGGGAACCCAGTTCTCGCAATGAGGAAACCAGACAAAAGCCGAGTACCCAGGTACCCGCAAAACCAAAGCCGGGAATCCATTTCTCGCAAACTATAGGATGAGGAAACCAGACAAAAGCCGAGGACCCGGTCCTCGCAAATCCCGGGATGAGAAGATTCCCGAAGGCCGAATGTCGAATACCCAGTTGAAAAAGATGAGATGATTCTTTGTCAACGACCCGATAGATGAGATGAATCTATCGCCTCGGGATGAGATGATTCCCGAAAACCATGACTTGGGATGAGATGAATCCCAAGTCGAAACCTAGTTGACAAAGATGAAATGATTCTTTATTTGATGACCCGATTGATGAGATGATTCTATCACCTCGGGATGAGATGATTCCTGCCAACCATAAACGTGGGATGAGATGATTCCCAAGTCAAAACCCAGTTGACAAAGATGAGATGATTTTTTGTCGACAACATGATAGATGAGATGATTCTATCACCTCGGGATGAGATGATTCTCGAGGACCTGGGATGAGATGATTCCCACAAATCGAGGGCCAGTCCCTCAAAACTTTAGGATGAGATGATTCCTGAAGAGGAGCATGGGATGCTCCAAAACTTGGCACACACATCACACATCTATCATTCAAATTTGGTTGTTCCTTTCTTATGTTGTTTCGTCCTTAGTCCCTAAGGACTCATCAACGAGGGGCATGACTGAACACCCAAATTTGACCCACGAATTTGCCACAAAAATTAAATTCTAAACATGTTCGAACTTAGGGTTAATTAGATGATTTGATCCTACGAGTAAGGCACATCAGGAATTTATTTAAGTGGAAATAATACATTTTGGTAATTTGAGCCTTTGTATATTGGAATACTAGGATTAACGAGATGATTTAATCTTATTGTAAAATATGTAATAATGTTTATTTACACCGAAATGTGTTTATTTCATTATTTGGGCCTTTTATCTATCTTTAATCCAATTTTAATGAGATGATTTTTCTTTGAGTTGAAGATGGGTTTAAAGGCCCAAATTAATGAATTCTCCAGAGTTTAATTAGCCCATAAACACTTTACTTGCAGACTAACTTTGGTTCTGATTTTCATGAAAAATCAGAATCAAATCACCTTTTAATTGGTAAATGTGTTTTTGGTATGATTTTGCTTAAAATGGGTGTTAATGTGTAATCAATCAGTTATGGAATGATTTTAAGGAGTAGTAATCAAGTAATTGAGTGATTCTGGGTTGATTAGGGGTTGAATACGCGGTAGGATCAAATCAGGGGCTGAATTAGGGGGGATAGCAGGCAGAAAGTAGCGAGGACGAGGAGGAGCCGTTGAAATCCACGAGAGAAGCAAGAAGAGCACAGAAGAAAGGTGGCTATGAGTTGCGGGGTACCCAGAGTACACCTAGAAGGGGCTTGAAGCTGAAAAGAGCCACCATGAAGCTGAAAGGAGACACCTTGAGCCAAAAAAGTCCTACCTTGGAGGAGAAAGGTTCGATCTTGCATGACGGGGGTATTGATAGTATGCCTAGGAAGGAGGTTGGTTTTGAAAGGAGTGACCTTGGAGGAAAAAGGTTCGATCTTGCACGACGGGGTACCGAGAGTACGCTCAAGAAGGAGGTTGGTTTTGAAAGGAGTGACCTTGGAGGGGAAAGGTTCGATCATGCATGACGGGTACTTAGAGGACACCCAGGAGGATAGTAAAGTTGGAAAGGAGAGGCCTCTCGAGGCCAAGAAGGACACCTAGTGTAATAGAGGTCGAGAGATACTCTTTTGCGGAGGATATGGTTCAAACTCCTTTAAGCCCGATGCTGTCAGAGAGGGTTCTTCACAAGGTGTTCAAGATGCTAACTTTAGACTCGTATGAAGGAGAAATTGACCCTGCGAGGCATATAGTCCATGTGAGGATAATTGTGGGAGCTCAAACTATAGATGATGACACTTTAAGTCGAATGCCAGCCCTATCCCTAAAGGGTAACACGCAAGACTGGTACAACGACCTCCAAGCAGGGTCCGTAACTTCCTTTGCAGATCTTTCAAAAAAATTGGCGGACAAGTATTGGGCTAGCGCCCCTTCGAAAAGAGAGTCCCTGTATCAGATAAGGAGAGAGGAAAAAGAAACCCTGCGGGCTTACATCACCAGATTCAACAAAGAAATCATGAAGGTGAAAAATTGTAACATGGGAATCGTGATTGAGGCCCTAAAGAGGGGCAACAGGGTTAAAGATTTCTCAAAATCCTTGGCCAGGAAACCTCTAAAGGATATGGCTCAGCCAATGATCAGGGTAGAAAAATTCATACGGCAGGACGACGAGTTCTGGTAGATCCAAGTAGAGCAGAAAGCTTCAAGGAGAAATGACAGAGTGGGTCCAGGAAGGGACCGATCAGGGTTCGACAAGGTATCGGCGAAATGAAAAAGGGACCCTAATGAGAGAGAAGGTCAGGGTTCAGGTCGAAGAGATGATGGTGTGGAGCCCATAAAGTTTACACTGCTAAACACCGTAAAGGGGCAGATTTTGAATGTCATGACTATAGAATACCAGAAGAATACGCGCTGTCCTCTACCGATGAGAAACCCGATGAAACCAGATATTGGAGCACCTTACTGCAATTTTCACAAAGAGCATAGGCATGATATAGAGAATTGCATAAACCTGAAGTATGAAATTGAAAGGTTGATCCGAGAAGGACACCTAAAGGAATTCTTGGCAGAGGCCCATCAGCAGGCCTAGAGAGGAGAATAGGATCCTAGGAGAGTTGAGGGAACAGAGGCAGGGGTGAGAAGCACGATTAATGTGATAGTGGGTGGTTCTTTGGACGTAGGAAGAAAAAGGAAGATAGAAAGAGAAAGGCTATTTCATGTGTTAGGGAAAGTGGAGAAGGACCAGGAGGTGGTCTTCACAAAAGAGGATGCTCAAGGAACGGAGTTCCCACATGGAGAAGTGATGGTGATAGAGGCTGAAGTATAGAGGTTTATTATAAAGAGGGCACTGGTGGATACGGGAAGTTCCTACAATATAATAGAACCCAGAGTGGTTGGTCAGCTAAAAATCAAAGCAGAATGTGTCCAAAAACTAGAACAACTTTATATAAAGCGGGCAAGAAAAAATTTGAAGAGAAGGGTAGTATGGAGCTTTGTTGACTTTGGGGAAGCACTCGGCCAAGAGGACAGAGCTGCTAACCTTCATCATATGTGACATGGGAACAGCCTACAATATGATCTTAGGGAGAAAGTTTCCTTCGGATTTTGGGGCAGCTTTGCACCACAACTATTTAGCCATGCGCTTCCAAGTCAAGGAGGAATGGCTTTGATAAAAGGTGACCAGCAGATGGCACCAAGGCTTACAATTTTGGACCTGGTTGGGGTGCCAATGGGCAGGAAGGTGGAGCAAGAGGAACCCCAGCTAGGGACGGAGGCTTTGATGGTAGAGGAATTCACTGACAATGAAAAGAAGAAAGGAGGCATGGAACCGGAAGAAACAGTGGCTATCCTAGTAGAAAGGGAGAAGCCGGACAAAGAGGTACACTACCGGAAATGGTTATCTAATATGAACTTGGTCAAGAAGGCAAACGACAAATGACGTGTGTGTGTGGATTTTACTGATCTGAATAAGGCCTGTCCAAAAGATTGTTATCCCCTCCCCAACAATGATCAACTGGTGGATGCTGTTGCGGGATACGAGTATCTCAACTCTTTGGATGTGAACTCTAGGTACCACCAGATCCCCTACATGAAGATGATCAGGAGAAAACCTTATTCATCACTGATAGGGCCACTCACTGTTATATCAATGCCATTTGGATTGAAGAAAGCTAGAGCAACCTAACAGCGGTTGGTCAACATGATTTTCTCAACTTTATTGGGTAGGAACATGGAAGCTTATGTGGATGATATTTTGGTGAAGAGCAGAACCTTCGAGAAACACATTCGAGACTTGACAGAAGTCTTTGAGGTGCTAGACAGGAACGAAATGAAATTGAACCCCGCCAAGTGTTTTCTTTTGTGTTAAAGAAGCGAAATTTCTTGGCTGCATAGTGAGCAGGGAAGGGATCCAACCTAATCCTGAAACGATAAAATCTTTGTTGGAAATGAGGTCCCTAAGAATAGTAAAGGAGGTGCAAAGGTTAGCTGGGAGATTGACGGCCCTAAAAAGATTTATCTCTAAGGCTGCGGATAGAGAGTTGCCCTTCTTCGAGTTACTGAGGAAGGTGAGGAACTTCTAATGGACCGAGGAATGTGAAAAGGCATTCAAGCTGAAGGGTTATATGGTTAAAGCCCCAACCTTGGCAAGTCCAAACAAAGGAGAGCCTCTCTACTTATATTTAGGTATTACTGAACAAACTATGAGCTCGGTGTTGGTAAATGAGGAAGCAGGAATGTAGTTTCCTTTCTACTATGCCAGCTAGGTGTTCCTGGGTACAGAACCCAGATATCCAAAGTTTGAAATGCTAGTCTAGTGATGGCGGCAAGGAAAATGAAGCCATACTTTCAAATTCACCGTATTGTGTCACTGACAAATCAGCCTTTGAGGCGGATAATGGATAAGTCGGAAGCTGCGGGCCAGCTGGTAAAGTGGAGTGTGGAGTTAAGTAAGCATGAAATTGAATTCCAACCAAGGATGGCAATAAAAGCTCAGGCAATGGTGGGTTTTTTGGTAGAAGGGATTTTTCCTCAAGAAGAAACAAAGGAACAAATCCCTAGAGTGTGGAAGCTTTATATTGATGGTGCTACTAGTAAAGAGGGTGCTGGAGCAGGGGTCCTCCTTCAAAGTCCTTACGGGGATACGGTAAAATATGTTTTGAAGCAACAAATAATCAAGCCGAATATAAGGAACTGCTTGTCGGGTTGGAAATGGCAGTGGAAATAGGGGCTAAAAGCTGGAGGTTTGCTCAGACTTACTGTTGGTGGTGGCTCAAATCACAAGGGTATTTGGTGTTAAAGAAACTCACTTGATGAAGTATTTGGTGCTAATAGGGGACCTGATTGAAGAAATGAAACATGGAGGCTTGGAGGTATCCTTGGTATATATGCCGAAGGAGCAAAACCAGGAAGCTGACACTTTGTCCAAGTTGCTCTTGCAAGAAGATGAGGAATTGCCAAAGGAGGTGATGATTGAGGAAATAGATAAGCCCTCCACAGAGGCGAGGGAGGTAGTAATGATGGTGGAACCTAAAACCACTTGGATGGATCCTTTTTGGCAGTACCTCGAAGAAGGAAGGGTCCCAGAGGAACCTAAAAAAACTCGGATGTTATTTTCAAAAATTAGAAATTATGCTTGCGACGGAAAGCAACTGTATAGGAGAGGGTTTGGTAATCCATTATTAAGGTGCTTGACAGAGGATGAGGGGCTGAAGGTGCTGCAAGAGATTCACCAGGATATCTATGGAATGCATACAGGGGCCCGTTCTCTAGCAAGGCGAATAATAAGAAGCGATTATTTCTGGCCCACAATTATGGCAGATTCCCAAAACCTTGTGAAAGAATGCATCCCATGTCAGATTCATGGCGGAATCGCAAAGAGCCCATCATTATTGAGAAGCCACATCGATGCTCCTTGGACATTTTCCCATTGGGGGATGGACATTCTAGGCCCTTTTCCACTAGCAAAGGGTCGAAGGAAGTTTGCTTTAGTAACTGTAGACTATTTTACCAAGTGGGTGGAAGTGGTAGCTCTGGAAAAGACAACGGCTGAAAAAGTGATTGCTTTCCTTAAGAGGAACATCTTTGGGAGGTTGGGTGCGTTTGAGAATGTTCACTATTTTCAATTCTTAGAGAACTGTTCTGAAGAACAAGAACTATTTTGAGAATTAAAAATCCATTTGGATACCTTTTATTTAAACAGTTCTCAAAGAACTAAGAATAGAGAATTTGTTTGGCAGAAATAAATATTAAAATTGTTCCTGAATTTCAAAAATTAAGAATAAAAATTAAGAACTTATTAAATTATTTAATTTAGTTAAAAATATCTCGTGTATATATGAGAATTTTACAACAAAATCACAATAACATAATCTATTAATAATGTAATTAGAACAAAAATTATTCAATATTTACATAAATAAATTATGTTGTATAGTCAAAATTGTTTTACACATTGTAATACATAACTTAATATCACATAATTTTATTTATTATTATATTGTTCACATAATGTTCTCTATATATTACACTAGCATCATAAAAATTATAATAAAATTAGTTTACATCAGCCCACATTAAATTTGCAACATGATTACGATATTCTACCATTGTTGCTGCTCCTTGCTCGCCTAACACTTCCTGTTGAGAACCTGAAGTATTTGACGTTCTTTCATCTGAGCTTCTAGATGTAGTCTCCATCTCTAATGGGCTTATACTTTCCCATTCTACAAATAATTTATCACATTGGAACCATTTATGAACATTAATATGAATTGCACAACATGCAATTACGATAAGACGTTGTTTAGTAGGTTTGTAATCTGGCTTCCATTTTAAAATTGGGAAACATGCTTTTAAGACCCCAAAGCATCGTTCGATTACCATTCTCAATGACAAATGTCTATAATTAAAAATTTCTTCGCGACTTTGTGGTTGTCGTCTGCTGCTATTAAATTCTTGTGAATGATACTTTTGACCTTTAAAAGGGGAAAGAAATCCTGCCAGACAAGGATATCCAGAATCAACAAGATAATACTGGCCTGTAACAAAAAAAATTATTTTATTATAAATTATAAAAATAATAATAATGAATGAACAAGATAAAATATTTAATTAGAAAATGTTCAAAACATTTAATTAGAATTATTACTTTATTGTGGTAATGGATTTGTGAATCTCTCCAATGATGTGCATGTAAAAATATTCTGGAGTCATTAGCACTACCTTCCCATCCCGATAGTACATAGGTAAACATCATATTAAAATCACAAGCACACATAATATTTTGTGTAACAATACTTTTCTTGCCTTTACAAGAAACTTGTTTCTCTGTAGGAACCCATGCACTTATATGTGTACCATCAATTAAACCGAGACAATTCTATAAAAAAGGGTTAATCTATTAGAAAAATAATATGTTATTATAATTAGATGATTTCTACAATAGCAATATTTTTAACATTATCTGAAATCACTGATAGTACATCGGATTATTAACAATGTGTTCTGGTAATTCTGTTGAATCTTGTTTGATAATCTCCTGCCCAAGTTTGCACAATCCATTTATAGTTTGATTAAAATGGCATTGGACAGTTTCGGTAGAATGCTGATATCGATCTGCCACAACTCTGCGACGAATATTATGTCCCAGAATAAATAATGTTATTACAACCTTCTCTTCTAAGCAGACACCTCTTAGATAAAGCACGCCTTTTCCATACGGAATAATTCATAACAAACTTGACTTGATCCTTCCAATAATTCATTAACAAACTGATGACCTGTTAATGTAGAGGTCTGCTTCCGATTCTTCTCACGTATAATTTTCTCGTATTCGTCTAGTAGAGATAGGAAAAGAATATCATCAAAATTATCATTGCAGGAGTGATTCGATGAAGAACCATCTGACATACTAGCTGCAGATGCACCATCCATATTGTTCTGTGCTGTGATACAAACAAATAACCAACTTAATAAACATTCATATATATTCTAAAAGTTCTACTATATTTTTCAACAACAATAGCTTCATTTCAAGCAACAAGCAGTACAACACATTCTACTACTAAACAAGTAGTCCACAAGTACGGAATTAGATACCATCTAACATCAATATAAACTACATAATAATACAACTTAAAAATATCTAGCAACAACAAAAAACTGAAACATAATGCAACTTTAAAAGCACAACATTTGACATTCAAAACTAAGGCTACAAACAGTAGACAAGGCTTCTAAGCCATAGCTTCTTGTTTTTATCACTCATTGCGATGAAGGCCTCTCTCCCATCCTGATTCTTAAATTCTCCTACAGCTTTGAAAAATGATTCTTCATTGACATCATCCATGGCTTCCAATTTCTGAATGCATTTGGTGATAGAAGAATCAACTGTGGGACTAGAATTAGAACTAATTGCTGTTTGAGACTTGTATCGCTCAACTCTAGCAAGTGACTCCATTTGCCTTATTTTGGAAGTCTCAACATAAGCTTTTATAGCTTCATTTAACTAAGTGATCGTAGAGTCTTTTTTCTTTGGTTTCTGTTCCGACACAATGATAGTTCTTTTTCCACTACGAGTGACTCTCTCAGTTGTATGGATGGGCACAGGGTCTTCACCATCATTATTATTATCTTCTTCAAATTGACATGCACTCCAATATTAACATATTCCTCATCTAGTCTCCTTTCTTCATATCAATTTTGAGGTTCATTGGCAGAGGCATGATGAAGACTTCCAGTAGTTGTGCTTCTATTAGAAATAATACCGAGAAGCTTATAATGGTCACAACCTTTTCTGCTTGCGTCTTAAACTCTCTGCAAACAATTTTTTTTAATTAATATACATGTAATTAGCCTCGGCAAAAGAAAAAACATAATGGTTGGTAGTAAAAAAATATCATCACCAATATACCATTATTAATCCTAAAAAATCCATAAACTAAGACTATACTTACAAAAGTTTAAAAGCCCCAACTTGATCTGTTAGACTATGATAAAATTGGTAGCATAGGATTTTCTTTGAATATATAAAAAATTACCTGTAAAGGAACCATAATTGCTTAGAGTCTTTTCCAGAGCAGTTATTTGACCCATGTAGATTCCATTTTGAACAACGTCCAAGTGGCTCAATTCCTTCTTGAGTTTGACCTTCTCAGAACTGGCTGAATGGGCTTTCTACTCAATAGCACGGCGGCATTCCTTCTCATATTTGACAGAGGTCACTAGACGGGTATACTCCTCCTCAATTTCCATCTTGGCCAGTTACAGCTTTTGATTGTAAACAGTGATGGAATGAGTCTTGAAAGTAGTCTGGAAAACCAAAAGGTACAGAACGCTAAGATAAAACTCCAAAAATAACTCGACAAACGAACATGAAAAAGGAGAGCAGAAAGACATCTCAATGATGGAAGCAAAGAGTGAAGGAAAAAGGTTGGAGGGGACCTCTTCGTACTTCTCCTAAAAATCATGGCACGCGTCAAAGACCTTGCGGTAGAAAGCAGTAAGAGCGTGCTCAAGAAACCCCCCATCGAAGGAACTATCCATCACTCGAACAAGGCTAGAAAAATACATCTTGTTCAGGTCCTCTACCAGGAGAGGAGGAGCAGGGCGTGAAGATGAACCGGGGCCTGGATGAGGAGGCTTGCGGGAGGAGGAACCCTTGTAAGGATAAGCCAGGGGAAGGAGGTTAGCCTCAGATTTGGACCTCTTCTTGCTCAGATCAGGGACAAAAAGAGGAGCCCCCTTCTTATAGCTACTCTGAGTCTAGTGGCGAGAAACCACAAGGGCCTTGGAAGGAGATAAAAAACCCGCAACCTGGCCGATCAATGTGCGAAGGCTAGTGGAGTTATCCGTAACATCGATATGAATGGGAAAATCGGAGGAACCCAGTAGAGATCCCTCTTTCCTGGGCACCTTCTCACTAGATGGAGAAACAACTAGGGACCCTGGATAATGGGTACGCTTCTCTCCCGCCATAGAGGGATTAGAACCCTCGACCTCCACCACGGAAGAAGCAGCCTGAACACCTTTGAGGGCTGCACGAAGTGACCATAAGCCGAATAAGAAACAAACACAACTGACCAATCAAGAAAAGCTATCCAAAAATAGTAAAAGATTAAAGCAAAATTCAAGAAACCTCCGGAACCCAAAACCACCTCAGGATACAAACCCCTCGTCTGGGCAAAAAGGAGAATGTTGTGACCCCTCTTGTCTTGCTTCAGAACCCTATAAGAAGCCTCCTCAGATGCAGTAAGCACACCAGGGTTGGACCAGCTAAAGTCCAAGGGACGAATGTGATTTGGGAAGCCTAATACTTCTCAACAGTCCCTCTATGAACCACAACCTTCACAACTCCCAGTTTGAAGGGCTTTTTGCCCTTGGAAACCTCACTAAAATGGTCGATTCCACCACGACGGTAGCAATACACAATCTCGGATCCCTCTTTGTTCAAATTCTTAAGTTGAAAGAACTTAAAGAAAATAGAAACGGTGGGGGTGACCTTGTGGATATGACACTATTGTTCAAAAGCAGCAAAAAAGAACCAATATAGGGGAGCTAGTTGAATGGGAGCTATTTCAACCGTTTTGAAGAAATTAATAATAAGAGGGGAGAAAGGAAGAGTAACACTGGCTTCAACCATCAAACAATACATAAGAAATTGGTTATGGTGAGGATAAGACCAAAAAGATTCCCCCTGACTAACACATCTAAAGGAGTACTCATTCCTAAAAACTACCGGAATCAACCTCTCGTCATAAGAGGCCAACACAGAGGCCTCAAGGGGGATAGCCAGGTCGTCATCCGACATAGTAGAGAAAGAGAAGAGAGAAGGTGAACAGAGTACAAAAAAGCGAGAACAATGATGGGACGGAGAGAGAAAGAGGAAGAAAAGATAGATAAATATAAAAATGGAAAGGAAAAGAAAGGATAACTCACCCGGAACCATCCCAAACTGCCAATAAGAGAGCAACGAAACGAACCCCAAAGGACACAGTGAACTGCCAAAAAAGGGAAGAAGTAGAGCCGTCAGAATTCGAGCGAAACCCTAAATGATAGCAAGTGAAAATGGTTAAGGGGGAAATTCAAAATTCAAGAGGCGAAAAGGAAAAAAACCCTTAACCTCTCACTTGAGGGGCTCTTGGTATGGCAGGGCCCATCCAGCAGCTGCCCAATAGCCTAATTAAAGGGGGACCAAACAGAACAGGGTTAGACGAGGAAGCCCAACGCATAAATCCCAGGGATGACTAAGGGTACGGACAACCAAGGAATATTCGTGGTATTATACGGGTGGAATACAGTTGGAGTATAGATGACTTAAAGGTTAAGGATAAGGGAGAGCTACACGATGAGTTTGATGGGAATTAATTGTGACCCTAAGATGAGAAGGCGAGTGTAACAAAATGTACAAATATAGGATATGAATATATTATTTAATTAATATACAAGATATGATATGTATATATTTTGTAATCAATGTTGTGTATCTAGGGTTAGGGTTACCATGTATAGAATAACTATTGTGCATATGTAAGTTGGTGATTATCAATAATAAACACAATGTTTACCAGAGTATTACATGGTAACAGAGCCAAACCCTAAACCCTAGAACTCCTCTTTCTTTTCTTCTTCCTTAGTCGACATCGAAAAGAAAAGAAAAACTCTTTGCTCTTCTTCTTCTTCCTTAGTCGACACCTCCAACAAAAAAAAAAAACAAAACTTTTTTCGAGTTGCTGTTCATCGCACTATTCACAATACTGTTCATTGAGTATTGTTCATGGCTACTGTTCATCGGTGTTACTGTTCACGCAAAAAAATAGCTGATTTTCATTATTTCTTCTTCTCTGGTTGCAATTAATTGCTTGTGGTGTTATACTACTATTGCTTGGTTGACAATTACTTTGGCTTCTAGCCTACTGTTTGTAGTCTGCTACTATTTTTCCTCTTTGGTGCACAAGTGTTCTTTTCTTTGGTAATGCCATATCTGCAAACAGATCTTCATCTCCTTCATTCAATCTCTCTCATCAGGTCTCCATCACGCTCCCGACTGCTCCCTTTGAACAGTCTCAGTCTGCTCCGCCGAACATTGTCACTTTGTTCAACAGCCTATTTCCTATTCTTACGGCTATAACAATGGCCGTAGGTCATGAGGCAGAGGGTGTGGCATCTCCTCTTTCAGCACCCCCTCTGTCCTTGGGCAGTATACGGGCTCTCCTTCTGGTTCTCCAACTGCAGCCTTTAATCCAATAGGGTGACACTTTTTCAACTATCGTGGCTATGTGCATTTCTCTCGGATTTGACCTACTCCGAGGACTCGGCCTGCAGGTCGTGGTGTTTCTCGCCCCTCTTCCCACTTTTCTTCCACCTCCACCACTTGCCAATACCTCTCACCCATGGATTATGGATAGTGGCACCACACATCATTTAACTTCTCAACTGGATATCCTTTCCATTCATGTTGCATACCATGGTTCTGAGAGTGTTTTATTATGTAATGGCTCTTCTCTCCCAATTTCTCTTGTTGGTTCTGCTACTCTTCATTTCCCTAGTCACTTCTTCACTCCTTCACTCCTTCACTCTTGATAACTTACTTTGTGTTCCTACTACTACTCACAACCTCTTATCAGTTAGTTCCTTTGTTTCTTCTAATAATGTTTCTGTTGAATTTCTTCCTGACCGTTTTCTTGTGAAGGATTTAACTACGAAGAATGTCTTTACACTGGGATGTGTACGAATGGCCTCTATCAACTTCCAGCATCCCTTCCAATGTCTCCTGTTCAATCGCACAGTGCAACCCTGTCGACGTGGCATTCTCGTCTTGGTCATGTCTCGTATTCTACCATTCTTCATCTAACGTCTTCTGCTGGTCTTGTGTCCGCTAACTCGTCTAGTCCTTCTCTTTGCCATGCTTTTGTTACAAGTAAATTCATAAGTTGCCTCTTCCTGCGTCAGAATATGTTGCTTCTGGTCCTTTAGATTTGATATGTTCGGATGTTTGGGGCCCTGCTCCGGAGCTTCGAATGATGATTTTCGGTATTATTCTATCTTCTTTGATCACTTTAGCAAGTATTCTTGGATTTATTTTCTAAAACATCATTCTGATGTGCATGATATTTTTCACCAGTTTCATAAACTAAGTCCTCACTTTGTTCCTTGTGCCTTTCTTGGTTATAGTCGCACTCACAAAGGTTATAAATGTTATGATTCCTCCTCTAATAAATTCTACATCTCACGCCATGTTGTGTTTGATGAACAAGTTTTTCCTTTTCGAGCGGTTAATGATGTGAGTGTCACTTCTCGTGTCACTATCCCCTCTCCTCGTGAAATTACAACTCCACATGTCATTATTCTCTCCCCGCCATGATGCCCTACCCCGCTCCCAGATCCAGGCTAACCTACTGCTGCTGTCCAGGTCGAACAAGGTGACACTGTCGATTCGGCTACTGCACCTACTGGTGCCCAGGTTGCATAGGTGTGACACTGTAGATTCAGCTCCTACACCTGCTGTTGCTCCTCCTACTGATAATGCACCCTGCCTACCTAGCAAGTTGCACCAGGTTAGCATCCTATCGAGTCCACACATTCCATGGTCACATGGACTCGCGCCGGCTATACAATCAAGGCTCCTGAGAAATTGACTCTCTCGGCCCGTGTGTCTCCTATGGAGCCCACCTGCTATGCACAGGTTGTCAAATCTCCTGAATGGCATGCTGCCATGATTGTCGAATACAATGGCCTTTTTACTAATGGCACATGGTGCCTTATTCCGCCTCCACAGGCTCACAATGTTGTTGGCTGCAAGTGGATTTTCAAGACGAAAACCAATCCTGATTGGTCTGTGGAGAGACACAAAGCCCGCTTGGTAGCCAAAGGCTTTCATCAAAGACCAGAAGTTGATTTTGCTGACACCTTCAGCCCTGTGGTCAAGCCCACCACTATTCGTCTCTTGCTTTCTATTGCGGTTGCAAAGGGCTGGTCAATTCGACAATTTAATATCTCCCATGCCTTTCGTCATGGTCGCTTGGATGAGGATGTATTTATGTCTCAGTCCCCTACGTTTTTTGATCCGAATTTTCCGGATTATGTCTGCAAACTTGAGAAGTCTTTCTATGGTCTCAAACAAGCTCTTCGTGCTTGGAATCGATGCCTCACCGATGCCCTTCGTGCCTTTGGTTCCATGACTCAAAGGCTGATACCTCTTTGTCCTACTAGTGTACGGCCTCCACTTCTCTCTATTTTCTTATTTATATTGATGATATTTTTATTCTAGGCTCATCCGATTCACAAGTTCAAGAGCTTATACGGTTCCTTGAAGCTCAGTTTGCTCTCCGAGATTTGGGCAAGCTTTATTATTTTCTTGGCTTGGAAGCCACTTGACAACCCTGTGGCCTACTTATTCACCAGTCTAAGTATATCTAGTGCCTACTGTCTATGGCCGGTATGATTGGAAGTAGTCCGATTTCCGCCCCTATGTGCTCAACAGAGCAGCTCTATGCCGGCGATACTACCCCATTTGCTGATGATGCTCTTTATCGTAGTATTGTTGGTGGCCTCCAGTACCTCACTTTCACTCACCTTGACATCTCCTACTCTATCAATCAAGGTTTGTCAGTACATGCATGCTCCAATAGAGTGACACCGGTCAACTGTTAAGCACATTCTACGCAACCTGCACACGGCCCCTTCGGTTGGCCTATTCTTTCCTCATTCCAATCCTCTTCACTTATATGGTTTCTGTGATGCTGACTGAGAGGGGCGTGGGAGGGGTCTCTGTGTGATCGCAAGTCTACTTCTGCTTATGGCTTCTTCTTTGCTACTGCTCTTGTCTCTTGATCTTCTTGGAAGCAACAGTCTGTCTCTCTCTCTTCCACTGAGGCCGAGTTTCTGTCCCTAGCTACTGCTATGAGTGAGTTGGTGTAGATCCAAATTCTTCTTCGTGAGATTCGTCTATAAAGTCACTCTATTTCATTTTTGTGGTGCGATAATTTTAGTGTCACTTGTCTCACTGCTAACCCGGTGTTTCACTCTCGCATGAAGCATATTGAGCTTCATTTTCACTTTGTTCTTGACCTTGTGTCTAAGAAGCAGCTTCATGTTCGGTATGTTTCTTCTCATGACCAGGTTGCTAACAACTTCACCAAACCTCTTCCTAAGGATCGGTTTCGCCTTCTTCGTGATAAGTTGCACCTATTCCTAGTACAACTTGAGGAGGAGTGATAGGATATGGATATATTTTGTAATTAATATACAAGATATGATACACATATATTCTGTAGTCAACGTTGTGTTTCTAGGGTTAGGGTTACCATGTATAGCGTAACTATTGTGCATAAGTAAGTTGGTGATTATCAATAATGAACACAACATTTACCAGAGTATTACATAAATACCCTTTTAGAAATCTGCAAATTGTGAACATCCAAATTTGACCCACGAATTTGTCACTAAAATTGAGTTTTAAACATACTTGAACTTTGAATTGATGAGATGATTCAATCCTAGGATTAAGACATGTCAAAAATTTAACTTAGTGAAAATAATATATTTTGGCAATTTGGACCTTCATGTATTTGAACTCTAGGATTAGTGAGATGATTTAATCTTAGAATAAAATATATAATAAGGTTTATTTATGCTAGAACATATTTCAATTACTTGGTGCTTTTACTTATTTTTTAAGTCCAATTATATTGAGATGATTTGTTCTTGGGTTAAGAATGGGTTTAAGGGCCCAAGTTAATTCTCCAGAGTTTAGTTAGGCCATTAACATATTTCTTGCAGGTTACTTTTAGCTCTGATTTTCGTGAAAAATCAGAGTTAAATCATCACTTAATTGGATTTTGTGTTTTTGGTATGATTTTGCTTAAAATGGTTGTTAATGTGTAATTAATCAGTTATGGAATGAATTTGAGGAGTAGTAATCAAGTAATGGAGTGATTTTGGGTTGATTACGCGGCAGATCAAATCAGAGCTGAATTAGGGGGATTGGGGCTTCGAAAAAGAAAGAACGGGTGGCATGCGGGGTGACCGGCGGTCATCTAGCGACGACCGCCGGGTGCTGGCGGACATCAACCCATGACTGCCAGGCCTGGCGAACATCCAGCAGATGACCGACGGCCATGGCGGTCATCCCCTTCCAGAAGCGCCCAAATCTCCGATTTTGTTTCTAATTTCGATCCTACGCAGTTTTGGACCAGATTTTCAGGCATAATCTTCACCATTAAGCAGGTCCACGCCCTTAGGCTCCCCAGAACAGTATAAATAGAACCCCTCACACATATTTCAAGGGACAAACATTATCATTCACATACACACTCATAAGCTTTCTTGCTTGGGGAAACTATACATCTCTAAGCTTAGAAATATATTCTTAGGCATGAACTCTGGAGAATTTTCGTAGGGAGCATCACCCATAGTCTCGCAAGGGAGAATCAAGAAGGAGATTAACCATTGAGCTAAGAAACGGTAGGAACGTGGGTGGAGAACACAACCCAACACAAGGAGCTAGAGAAGGGCTACACGAGGTAACACTAAACCCTTTTGGTTGATTTTTGCTTGCTATATGAGGATGCTTTTGATGATGTAAGTGGCGACATAATGCCATGTTTAGAACTACGTGGCTTTGACCCCGGTCACTCGGGTACGTAGATAGTCTCGGTTTTACAACGGGATGCAAGCCAATTCTTCTTTTTCTCCCCTTCTCTTTATTTTCCACACTTGCACACCTGCACAAGGAACACTTGTACTTCACAATTGCACAAGGTTTCGACCCAACAGGGATGGGTGCCTAACACCTTTCCTTCCATGACGAACCCCTGATCCCACGTCTTTGGTTCGCCATGACCATGTAGCCAGCCTAAAGGAGTCATATGAAGGTTTTTTCCAAATTTTGCCCTTAATAAAATTTTGGTGGCAACTCCATTGACATGAGATTGACCCGAAGAAGAAGGTGAAAAGGAATAGGTGAATAGGCCCAAGTGATTTTGGATTGGGTTTTCACAGTTGGCGACTCTGCTGGGGAAGTAGTGGGTTCAAGAAACCTTGTGCAATCGTTGGGTTTTGTGTACGGTTTTACTTGTCACCATAAGTGCTTTGCATTCATGGTGATTGATGAGAAGCTTCTACCGTTAGAGGGCGAGGGAATCCAAATCTGCTACATGCTTTCCTTAAGCGATAGTAGTTTGAGTGAACCCGTTTCTCGATGCTTAGCAATGATGGAGATTAGTGGGCCTTGGACCTCACGCGATATCCATTATCACATGTGAGTAGGTGAACCTATTCCCTAGCGGCAATCTTTTGGCCCCTAATTAGCTGCATATCCTGAGCTTCTCATGCATTATGAATCAATAAGTGGTACGTGCTTTTGCGTGGATTTTGTTCTGTGTTGTACATATGTATTGTGTCCTGTTATTTTTGGGATTCAAATTTATGGGTACATGGGGTTTTGAGAAAGGAGAAGAGGGGAGTAATCATCCATGGCTATCAATGGGAGGGAGACATCCCATATATCTTCAATTAATGATCGGCCAAAATTCATAAGAGACTCATTTTGAGACAATTTGAGTTAATGTACAATTGCCCTAAGAATTTGAGAAGTTAGGATTTGCATAACATATGTCACCTTGCATTGAATTTGAGAAAATGAAACACACCGAGTCAAGAATCAGCCCATATTCCACCTCTTTTATCCAAGCCAATTGTTACCAGCCTTTTTCTTTGAATCCACCCGAGTACGGCACTAAAACCCATGTCTTCACCCTTGGCAGTAGAAGGGAGACTCTGAGCAATGAGCATGCCAACCAATCGAAGGATGCTACGGGCACAAGAGCGAACCTGAAGGGGGAGCTGACAGGGGATGATTTTCCAATTTATGAAGACCAGAGCCTTCAACAAGAGAAGGAGGTGCAATCAACATTCCGGAACTTGATGGGCAAGTTAGAAGAAACGATTCTCCGTGGAGTCTTACTAGGACAACCATTTGACCAAGTAGCCATGAAGCAGTTTCGGGATGCCATGGGACAATATGCACTTGTTGAAGACGTGAGAAGGGGCATCCAACTTCGGAATGCTACACTCACTCGAGAAAGCATCAAGGCAAAGGAAAGTCTCTGGAAGTGCATCAAGGAGCTAAGGGAAAGCAAGTGGAATGATTGGGGTGATGTTTCAAGATCCGAGAAATGCTCAAAGTCGCAAGATGGCATGATGACCGATAAGGAAGATAAAGACAGTCAAGGGGTGGGAGACGAGACAATGATGGTCGAAGTCCAACATGATGACCCGAAGGAAACTGTCACTATAGTCCCATGGAGAAAGCTTGTGTACCGGGACAAGATTGAATAGGTGATGGGGGAGGACGGTTAGAACGACCAATGGGGAGGAAAAGAAGACTTAGGGTTTCGAAGTGTCGAGTCTGTTTTTCTTTTCTCAAAATAAAAAAGGGTCGAAGTCTATCCATGTTAACTTCACCCTAAAGAGTCACTGATGTCCGTCCTTAATTAGTGTCTTTTTGTTTAGTACTCATGCAATGAATGTCCTTATCCCCTTAGTTATGAAGATGATGCCTTAAACCTTATCGGAATTTATCAACTTAGTTTGGGAACCATAGAATGAACTACGAAGACCTGATCCCGTAAATTGAATCTATTTCAGATCAAATACTTTATCTCAAATTGATAAGCCTGGCTTGTGAGGTCATTTCCCCAAAGAAAAGAAAAGAAAAGAAAAGAAAAGAAAAGAAAAGGGGATGTGCACACACAACCAATGTGCCACTTAAACATCTCGAGAAAAACACCTTTTTGTGATTTGAAAAAAAAGAGAAAGAAGCTAAATATTGTTTTCTACTGGTACGCAAGTAACTCTATTAAAGAGCTCGGTCTAAATAAACTTTGGTTCCTAAGTTAAATTGATAAAAGATGATAGGGTTTAAATTCGGGTCCCATCTATTGAGAAAGCCTCCCCCAATATTCAAGAGTATTGTCTTTAGACTTTTCCTGGTCATATTGCCAAATCGAAGAAGGATCAAAATCAAGCCATCTCCGGAAGATGCCACCACAAGGTGAAAAGATTTGGAGCTCGCCATCACTTAGGTAAACTTTGACCGCCATCCACTTTTGAGAAAGAAAGTAAAAGGAAATGGAGAAAGAGAGGGGGACTAGTGCACTAGGTTGAAAACCCGAAAGGGCGATCTAGGCAAAAGTTAGGACACGCCTGCTAGGTTGAAAACCCGAAAGGGCGGTCTAGGCAGAATTTAAGGCCAAATGGTGTTTGGGGAGATTTGGGGCATGCTCATTTTCATGGAAATCTTTGCTCGAAACCACCTTTTCCGATAGACCCAACAAAGAAGGGTAGGTGTTTCGTGCGACCTTGGGGAAACCCTTCAAACTCGATACCTAACCCATCCTAGCACTCACGACAAATGACTCGGTGGTTTCCAGAAAATGTTGCATACATGGTTATGCCTTATGAATAGGGAAAATAAACATGCATACGCACGAAATAAATAGTAATCCTATCCAAGTACATAAGTCTAGAACATAGGACATGCACACACACATGCTAAAGAAAGAGCAGAGTCGTCAAAATACATGTATCTAGACGATAGGGCGTGCATACATCAATCAAGATCGTCTCTTCTTGCTCCGGGGCACGCGAGCTGGTCGAGTGCGCTCCTGAATGGTGTCCTTAGAATCACCCGAGGTACGATCAGCAGGCTGAGGGGTGAACGAAATTACACAGGATGCATAACCTTGGCAGTCCTAGTGTGTATATATTTACTCAAGACAGGATCTTACGAAGAAGAGATTTTCAGAGAAGTAGTAGAGTATTATCAGAACACTAACTAACCTAGTAGTAGAATATTATCACAACACTAACTGACCTATAGAGGTATGTTTATCTAAACCTATAGTTTTATCACTCCCCCACAATTTAAGGGTGGCTAGATTAGCCAGACACAAATTGCTACACAAATTTTTGAAAGCTGCTACACCTAAGGATTTTGTGAATATATCAGCAAGTTGCTGATCAGCTCCAACATGGACGACTGCAATATAACCTGATTGTATTCTTTCTCGGACAAAATGGAGATCAATCTCCAAGTCCTTAGTACGTTGATGTTGAACCGGATTATGTGCCAAGTATGTCACAGAGAAATTGTCACAATGGATGACAACCGGTAACACTGGAGAGAAACCTAACTCGAACAGCAGTGAACGCACCCAGCAAACCCTAGCGACAGTGCTAAAAAGAGCTCTATACTTCAATTCTACACTACTCCAGGAGACAGTACGCTGCTTTTTAGCAGACCAAGAAATCAGATTACTTCCAAGGTAGAGACTATATCCGGTAGTAGACCGACGAGTATCCAAGCACCCAGCCCAATCTACATCATAGTAAGCAACCAGATTCTGAACTGAAGTTGGTCGTAGAAGAAGACATTGGTGTTTGGTACCTGAAAGATAGCGAAGAATGCACTTACGGCTTTCCAATGATCAGTTGGTTGGTGCATGCATGTACTGACACATAGTATTCACTACAAAACTAATATCCGGCCAAGTAAAAGTGAGATACTGCAAAGCCCCAACAATAGTTCGATACAGATCTTGTTCTTCAGCAGACAAGAGAACACCCTGATGTAAGGAAAGAGCCAACTTTGGCTGCATCGGTGTGGAGGATGGCTTTAAGGCAAAGATGCCAGCTCGTTCAAAAACAGAACTCAAGTACTTCTGTTGATGAAGAAGCATACCAGCAGCAGTATTTTCTACCTGAATACCCAAAAATAGTGAAGAGAGCCAAGATTAGTCATTCGGAACTACTTTTTCAACAAGACGAGAAGATGTTGAAGAATAGAAGAAGTGGAAGCCATGAGAACTATGTCATCTACATAGAGAAGAAGAAAAGCAACCCCCTGCGGCGATTGGGAAATAAAGAGAGATGCATCCGATTTGCTTGCAACAAACCCCTATGAACACAAAAAGGTTGCAAATCGAAAATACCAAGCATAGGGTGCTCGTTCTAAACCATACAAGGCTCGTTGAAGCTTGCAGACATGTGAAGGATACTGTGGATCTTCAAAACTTTGAGGCTGCGGCATATAAACATCTTCTTCAATGAAACCATTCAAGAACGCATTCTTGACATCAAGCTGATGTAGGGGCCACTTTTGAGACAAAGTAATAGTCAAAACAGTACAAATGGTAGCTGGCTTGACAATAGGACTGTAAATCTCACCATAGTTCTCCCCTGTTTTTGACTAAACCCCTGCACCACCAGCCTAGCCTTATACCTCTCCAAAGAACCATCAGAATTGTATTTTCGCGGATAAACCCACTTAGACCCAGTAATGTTCACACCTGGTGGAGGTGGAACTAAAACCCATGTGTGATTTGCTTTGAGCGCCTGGTACTCATCGTTCATTACATCAAACCATTGCCTATCTTTAGAAGCCTGCCTAAAGGTAGTTGGATCAGAAAAAGTTGTTTGGGTTTGCATATTTTGATGTCGTATAACCCTGCGTGTCCCATCACGACTACGGGGAATCATAGAATGTGTTGATGGAGGTCTGGGAGGACAAATAAGAGGTTGTGGAGGAGTTGGAGAAGGCTGTCTAAAGGCCCCGGGTGGAGAGGAGGAAGAGACAGATAAAAATGGATTAGTTGGCAGACTGATGAGACTAGGTGAGGGTAAAGAAGATTGATTGGAAGAGGAGTCTGCAGGTGATAAAGTTGTAGGTGAAGGTGGATTGGTGGGCTGAACAATGAGAATAGGAGAGGATGAAGAGGAGTTATCGGATAAGGAGGCAGCAGATGATGAAGTCTTAGAGGATGATGGATCAGGTGAGGATAAAGAAGCAGGAGATGGCGGTAGAGACGAAACCTAAGCACGAGGTAGGTTTGAAATATGCTGAGGATTAAAGGTTGGCTATGTCTGAGTAGGTGAAGGAACTGAAAGTTTTGCAAAGGGAAAGGAAGTAACATCAAAGGTAACACTGCAAGAAATGATAACCTGTTTGGTAGAGAGATTGTAGCACCTAAAACCTTTGTGGACACTAGAGACTCCTACAAATACATGCAACTTTGCCCTAAGAGATAACTTATGCACAGCATGAGACATGTTATGTGGAAAACATGAGCAACTGAAAACCCTAATCTAGTCAACAGAAGGATCAGTACCATGAAGAATTTTATATGGACTAGACCACTTAAGTGTACTATGTGGGATACGATTAACAATATAAGTGACGTGATGAAGTGCTTTGATCCAAAACTGCAAAGGCATTTGAGCATGATAAAGAATAGTCCTAATCGCATTCAATAACGTTCGATGCAAGCGCTCAGCCATTTCATTCTGTTGATGGCTATATGGACAAGAAAGATGACAAAGAATCCCATGATCACACAAAAAAGAATCAAAAGCTCGATTACAAAATCCTCCCCCACCATTTGTCTATAAGAAACGAATTGGGGAAGAAAAATGTGTGGTAATTTCAGCATGAAATTGTTTGAATGTGGAAAAAACATCACTTTTATTACGTAAGGGATAAACCCAACAAAACCGGGAAAATTCATCCAGGAAAAGTACATAATACTGAAAACCAGAAAAAGAAATCACTGGAGATATCCAAACATCAGAGTGAATTACATGGAAGAGACCTAAACTAGGAGAAGAAGAAGAAGGATAAGGCAACACAGTGTGTTTACCCATCTGACAAGCGTTACAAAAACCAATCTCAACAGAAGAAGAACTAAACTGATGATGCTTAAGAAATTTGGGAAAAAGAAGAGTTCCTGGATGACAAAGACGATGGTGCCACAAAGTAGGAGGCACACGCAAACTTGTGAGAGCAGTAGAGGAGGAGGAAGGAGAAGGAGACACCCGAACAGAATATAAAAGACCACTGTCACTGCAACAAATCTGTTGATGGTGGAAGCGTATGCCCTTCACAGAAGAACCAGTAGAATCAAACACAACATCATAACAATTATCAGAGGCAAAACGCTTGACTGAAATGAAGTTTTTAGTGAGAAGAGGAACAACTAGAATTTCACGCAATTGAAAGGAAGAAAAACAAATCTTAAAAACTTTATTCCCAATATGGGTAATAGGAAGAAACGTACCATCACCAACCTGAAAAAAATCAGGACCAGACTATTCAAAGAAAGAATCAAGAAGGGAAGGATCATTAGTCATATGATTAGTTGCTCCTGAGTCGGCATACCAAAGTGATCCAGGAGAAAAAGAACTCGAGGAGGACGAAGTATCATGCAAGCCTGCGAAAGAAGAGACACGCTGTGGGCAATGCTTCGCAATGTGCTGATACCCATCACAGAGTTGATAGCGCATGGGCCCTAGCACAGAAGGAGAGCGAGGTCGTGGTGGAAAAGAAGGACGTGGAAGATTGAAAGAAGAATTATAGGGCTTGAAAGATTGAGGTGAAGATGTATAAGGCTTGGTATTGTAGGAAGGTCGTGGCTGAAAACCTCCTTCGCGTCCACAGCGATTCTTATTATAACCACCACGGTTACCACAGCCATGAGAGGAAGCAAACAAAGCCTAGGAAGGATCAATAGAAATAGAAGAAGCACGATTCTTACCAAGACGAGATTCATGGGCTAGCAATGCCGAACGTAACTCATATTATGAAGGAAGAGGATTTTTGTTAGACATCATAGTGACGAAATCAGAATGCTCATCAGGAAGACCTTCCAAAATCTGCAAAACAACATCTTCCTCACCCAATCCCCCACCAATAGATTCCAAATTATCAGCAACACTACGAACAGACTGAAGATATTCAGAAACAGATCTAGACCCCTTTTTAGACTTAACAAATGCAGACTTATACTCCATGTACCTAGCATGAACATGATCATGAAATAAGGTCTCTATAGCTAACCAGACATCTCTTGAGTTTGTATCAAACTCGAACGAACAACATGTTGAAGGATGTCAAGGCTAACTGTTCCAAAAATCCAAGAAACGATGGTACTATCAATCTGTTCCACTGGGTATAGGCGGGTTGGGTTAAGGTATGGTATTGGGTTCAGTCGTAGGAAAAAAGGCTAATGGTTGTGCACAGGATCCATCAAAATGACCAGTAACCTGATGTGACTGAAACATAATATAATGTAAGCTCTGCCAAACCAAGAAATTAGAAAAATTAAGAGTTGCTGGAACATAATTCTTAATGTTCCCAACGCTCAAAATAGAATGAACTGTGAACTGAAGAGAAGCTGACAGAGATGAAAAGGAAGAGGAAGAAGAAAAGGAGGTAGTAGAAGACTAGGTAGAGGCATCAGTGGACATTGTAGAAAAGAAGAGAAAGGTTTTAGACTTCAAAAGATAGATAGAGGCTCCGCTACCATGAACGAAAGTACACAAGATGCATAACCTTTGCAGTCCTGGTGTGTATATATTTACTCAAGATAGGATCATACAAAGATGAGATTTTCAGACAAGTAGTAGAGTATTATCACAACACTAACTAACCTAGTAGTAGAATATAATCACAACACTAACTAACCTATAGAGGTATGTTTATCTAAACCTATAGTCTTATCAAGGGGCAGAGGGAGGTACCAAAGGTCTAGGAGGACGAGGACCCCGGAACAGTGGCATAGGGCGAGAATATCCCCCTTCTCTCATACAAGAAGTCAGCTCCTGTATCCGGATGGCCTGGGCCGTAAGGGTCGCCTTAGCCCGCCCGAGCAATGTCTAAAGCCGAGAAACCTCAGTAGCCGGGACCTATTTCATAAAGAAGATGAATCAAGCTATTAGAGAAGGAGGAAGAAGAAGATACTGGGGGACATTGATCGAAAACATACCGTGGTGATGTCGGCTGAAAATGGTAGGAAATCAAGGTTGAGACCTTCGGAAAAGGGTACCCGACAATGCCTATAAGAATCATCAAAAGATTCAATGTCAGCTTCACAGGCTGGGAGAACAGGACCATATGTAGAAGAAGATGCCCCAATGCCCTTCTTCCTTCACGAGGCGGAACTCTGTCGAGAAGGACCAATACTAGCCACCGACCCGCCTGCCTCTAGGGTGGTCAAGGGAGACATCAAGAATTCACTTATGAAGTAGGAATAGTCGTCTAAACTAGTCAGTTCATTAACTTGACAATCCAGGTAGTCATCATCAGCAGCTTTACCCCGCTTATTGATATCCCGCATGGAGATCGGCAGATCAGATGGTATCCAGGGCTCCCCCATCACTTGTGCACAAACATGGTCCCCGAAGTACCATACCTACATATCCGGGTACCCAATCAAACAGCGGTGCTGGTCCATCTCGAAAGCCCAAGCAGAATCTCCCGTCAGTCTATTCCGATAAGCCGCAAAGGGAGTAAACTGAATCTGTCATCAAACATTCAATAAGAAGAGAGGCAAAGGACTCCAAGAAGGAATAGACAAAAATAGCGAAGGGAAGATACCTTGCCCGATGTAGCAACATGATCTATGTAATGACAGGCCCACAATCGGTGGTGTGCATGACTCCTGGTCCCGCGATCCTGGGAACCCCAACGAAGGGAAACTGGCCATATCTCCTCATCGGATGGTAATTTTGGAGTAGAAAGTCCAAGGTATTCCTGACCCCATACATGCAAAAGTTACCTAGTTAACTGAGGAAATGAAGGAAGCGGTCAAGCATGAAAAAGGAAAGCAAAGAAAGAGGACGTACCTCCCAAATCCAAGCTGAGCCATAGAAGTGTCTGGCAGCAACCCGAGAAAAGTTAGTCATCTCCTGATAGGCATTGGCAAAGCCTACTAAAGTCCAGTTAATCCGGGGTTGTCCAGGTGAACCAATGATGCCAGCAAGTCACATCGAACCCGGTCACTACCAGAGGCAAAGAGAGTTCTATTCAAGCTCACTAAGATCAGACCCTGAGCCCTCTGCTCAGTTGTCCCAGGATACCGAGGATCCAACAAGGCATCCTGTATCCACTTAGGCGACACCTCACACACACGAGTCCACTGAGGGACAAGCCCCACTAACTCTTAGAAACGGTCATGGCCTAGCAGCTGATCAAAGGCGTCTGGTCCGACCTGAAACAACAGTCCGGTGACGTGAGAAAAATCTGAAGGGGTCAACGTCATCTCCCCGCAAGCAAGATGGAAAGTGTTGGTGGTTTCCTACCATCTCTCGTCTAGAGCCAAAACCGCCTATAAATTGACTTTGTCCCCCCAGAAGGTGCGAAAGAAGTCCCATAACCCAACTCTCTCGATAATCTCTTGGATGAGTTTTTCCCTTTTTACATGATTGAGGACGAGGTGACGAGCATTAGCTCCAGCGTGGTTCCGTTGCCTATCTTTCGGATCCTGTGTGGACACACCAAATGGAGTCAATGCTCACATCAATTCGGGTCCATCAAGATCAAACCAAGACCACATACATCAAGACATGCACCATGGGGATGGGATTACACATTTATATCATGCATTCCAATATCATAGCGTAGTTTCATTTACGGGTCAAAACACAAGAAAGTCACAAAATCCACCCCGGTGAAGTTCAAAATTGGCAAAAATTGGGACAAGCCCATCAATACCAAGTCATTTGACATCAATCTTAAGCATTCACAACGACTAAAAAGCACCCAAATCACCCGAATTCTCAAATTGCCGCCAAGAACCCTAAATCCCCAATTTGGGCAAAACCTCAATTTGTGATTGCTTGTGTTTAATCTATGAAATAGGCATAGGGGAAAGCATTGTAAACATCCTAGGGGCATTATTAAACAATTAAACACATCATGCATAGCACGAATTCGGATTCAAGGGGGCATATTAATATGAACTCGAAATTCAATCAAAATGGGGATACAATGAGTTTTGGCGTTGAGAATCACTTACTTGAACCTTATGGAGTTGAGTGGAGATGTGCCTACTAGGAGATTTTAACAATAAACTCCGATTCTCCTCTGGATTGGATTTAGGGTGGCATTTCTTTATAGATTCCTCACACAATTTTGTGAGATTAGGGGATGGTCATGCCATGGGTAAAAAATGGAAGGGGTTAGAAGGTGTTCTAAACTGTTCTGGGAATAGTGGGGGCAGAGAAAATTGAGAGGGGTTGGGGTTTGGAGAGTGTGTGAATAAAGAATGAGGAGAGAGAGGGAAGGAAAGGGGTTTTTAACTGGAAACAGGGCCGGCCATGATGAGAAGACCGCCAAGCCCTGGCGGTCATCCCCACACGACCGCCGCGCTCTGGCAGGCTTCCTCACATGACCGCCACCCCCTGTTTGGGCTACCTTTTGATTTTTTGCAGGCCCCACGCCCCGGGCAGCGCTTTTCCTGATCAAAAACCCTGTACGCATGTTTTTGAGGCCCGGATAATGAGATACATTGTTTGAATTAAATTTGTAGGGGCCACTGCCTTTAAAACTGGGGCTAGGGGCATGATACCCCATTTTATCTAATATAACTTCCTCAGAACACGGCGAAACCGTTCGGCTTTTGAACACACGCGAGGATACACCGAGCTCCACCTCTCAAACCATGGCAGGATACAAGGGGCATCATACCCCACTTTAGGTTTGTATGTCTCAAGGGGCACGAAACACCACATTACCTTCAAATTCACTTCATCGACATAAGGGGCATGGGATCCAAACTTGAGAGAAAACCAAGAGACGAGCTTTGAGGCACAAAGGTCGATGACCCAGTCTTCATAACCTTGGGAGCACCCAGTCGAGTAGGAACCCAGTCAAAAGCCAAAGATCCAATTTTTCCAAACCTATAAGAAGAGCGAACACAAACCAGTGAGATGAGAGAGAACCTAAAGTGCAAGAAATTACATACTTTTTACAGCACACACTGTCATCTTTTGGCCTTGCATTCATCACTAATTCATGCATTTAGATGTAAATTTACTTCTTTTCATGCCAAATCCATCTTTCCTTACCCTTGGATGCTCTCAGGTGTAATTTGGTGCTTTTTGGAGCATATTTGACGATTTTGGTCAGCAGCACCGCTGTTGAAGAAATTGGACCATTAGCCTAGCAGCGTCGCTGTCGACAAAATATCTGCTCTTAAACCTTTTCCGTCCAGAGAGTCTTTTGCTTTGGAGGAGATTTGACGATTATAGCCTAAAACCAGTGGGGCTTTGTGAAGAGCAGTGTTCTAGTACAAATCGGATGCCTGAAGCGCCCCTGCAGTGGCACTGGCGTCAAGATCCTATTTTCACTAGGGTTTGCGCCTAATTTCCAGGTATATTTTAGAGGGGATACACCTAGACACTCCCAGCAAGGAAAGAAAATTTAAAGAGGAATTCTTGAAGCTAAAGTCTAGGAGTTTTATCCCAATTCCTACACATATAAATTCCTATTTTTTAGGAATAAAATCCTAGATATAAAAGCATCAGTTGCTGAACAAAATTGACAACCTTGGGAGGAGCAAAATTCACGATTTGGCTAGAAGAAAAGTGATTGTTTTTAGGAGCATATTGACAACACTTATTTTTATGTTTTCATCTTTCTCCATGAACTAATTCTTCTATCTAGGTTCAAGGGATGTAGCTATAGTATGATGTTTAATTTATGATTCATGTTTTTGGTTTCTTTCAATTCGTTTTGTTTTGATTTAATATAGAGAGCTTAACAGTGTCTGCGCTTGATCACCCTCAAACACTATTTTAGACGCTTTAGTGATGCACCTAACGGAGAAACTCGAAACTGAGACCGTTCTATATCAAGCCTCTGCCTTACCAATTGTCGAAAGAGATTTTTAGGGTAGTTGAGGATAACTGAGCCTGGCACAGCGGCACTGTACCCTAGGAAAGAGGTTCACTGACGAAAGCAGGCTGTTCCAGAACAAGGGTAGGTTTATATCTACATGTGACAGTAGTTGTAAACACTTTAGGTTAGGTAGCCCTTCAGGGTAGACGAATTAAAGTACCAGAATATTAAATTGTAGTTAGACAGCGACGCTGTAGTGAACCCCGAATAACCTAGGTCTCCATCCACTGCGTTTTCCTCCTAATCAACATCACTCTCACATTTTCTGATCTGTTTGCTTGATTAATTCTGTTTAGTATCTCACTCTCCTTTATTTCTTGCTATTTACTTTATTTGTCTTTCATATTTTGAATCACTGTTCTCAAATCAAAATTGGGTATTTATTTTTAATGTTTATAGTCTAATTAATTGAAAGCCTGAGGTCAGTATTATTTCGCAGTCCCTGTGATTCGACCTTGTTTACTACAGCAACGCTGTGCACTTGCAGCCGGTTTTGCACGAACAAGCTTTTGGCACCATTGCCGGGGACTGCGCTAAATAATACTACTTAGTGTTTTTGATTGATTAGGCTCTTTTTGTTTTCTGATTTTCCTTGTTTTCTTATGGCAGGTTGTTAACAGCGCTGCTGTAGACTCTCAAGCAGTGTATGCAAACTTGGAGTAAGCATCCCGAGCTAATCCACATTCTTGATATTGAAGGCACTGCTAGGGTGAACCGCAGACAAGCAAGGCAACAAAAAAGTAGCAGAGACCGCCGGGACAACACCCATGGCCCATAACGGCAATAATGATCCATGCGGTCGTGTTGACCCACCAAGGGATGATGATGAAAATATCATCCCTCCTGTGATCGACGACCCCCTCAACCAGAGACCTATTGTCAACCCTATTGGCCAGGGGAACCAGCAGCGCCAGCATCAGCACGTTGTAGCTAATGACATTGTCGATCCTTTCGCCAACATCCTCAATCTGCTAATCAACCAGCTTATGCGGCGCAGACATACAGCACCTCATGGAGCCATCACATTACCCGACAATGATAACCCTTATGAGCTGAGAACCAACTTGGTTCAAATGGTGCAAAACAAACAGTTTGGAGGTTCGGCGCTGGAGGACCCTTATCAGCACCTGGAACACTATCTGGATATCTATGCCACCACTAGGGTTCTGGGCTGTTCTGAGGATGCTAAGAAGCTCCAGCTGTTTAAGTTTTCACTTCGAGATGGAGCAAAAAGATGGCTGAAGACTCTGCTAGTGGGTAGCATCACCACCTGGGCTCAAATGGAGGAAGCATTCCTAAAAAAATACTTCCCTGATAGCAAGATGGATGAACTTCGAGGTGAAATCTGCAATTTCAAGCAGAAATATGACGAAACCTTGGTGGAAGCATGGGAACAATTTCAGGATTTGGTTCAGCGCTGCCCTGCTCATATGGTATACCCACCAACGCTGCTGGGAATTTTCTACTGAGCTATGTCACTAGAGGATAGACGCACCCTTAACGCTGCTGCAGGAGGGAAGTTCAAGGAAGCAACGTATGATGAAGCCAAGAGGATTATGCTGAACTTAGAGGATGAAGAAGAGCCACGCTGGAACACCACATTCATCATGTCGACAAGAGTACTAACCTGGAAGCCCAGATTGCAGCTCCCACAAAACACTTCAAGGATTTTACAGCAAAGATGGTACTGTCCGTGGCTCATGTACAACCCATTATTCCTAGCAATGTTTGTGAAATATGCAGTGGTCCTCTCTCTTTCCTTGAGTGTCCGGAGAAAAATTCTGAGGATGCAATTTTCAATAACCGTCGCCCCATTCCGCCCTGTAATAACTATAATCTGGGGTATAACCAGGGCTGGCACTCACACCCTTATCCAAACTACAAGCACTAGGGGCACCAACAGCAGCAGTAGCGGCAAGGTGGACAATAAAGAGGATCTTTTGAGATGATGGGCATGATGAGGCAGCTGATGGAAAGTGTGAATAAGATTGACAAAGAGGTGACTATGCTGAAGGCCCACAACAAAATCATCGAGAATCAGATAGCACAGTACGCTATGCTGCAGCAGCAACCATAAGGTAGGCTACCGGGACAAACAGAGATGAATCCAAAAGAGCAACGCTTGGCAGTGACACTGAGGAGCGGGAAGAAGCTTCCAGATCCTGTTCCTAAACCTAACAAGAGATAGTGTGTGAATTTGAGAAGAAGCAGGAAGCAGCGCCTGAACTAATAACGCTGTCAAAAGATGAGCCTAAGAAGGAAGCACTTCCAGTGCCTTACCAGCCCCTACTGCCATTCCCACATGTTTATTGGAAGAGCAAGCTTGAGGATCAGTACAGGAAATTCGTGGATATGCTCAGTGGTCTCCGGTTGGAAATTCCCTTCACCACTGTTCTGGATCAAATGCCCACATATGCAAAATTTTTGAAGGAGATCCTGACCAAAAAGCACACTGTAGAGTAGCAGACAGTGGCCCTTACAGCAGATTGTAGTGCTGTGTTACTAAAACAGCAGCCCCTATCAAAGCTTGAAGATCCGGGCATCAAAGCTTGAAGATCCGAGAAGCTTTTCAATTCCTTGTACTATTGGCACCTAGAACTTCAACAGAGTATTGTGTGACCTTGGGGCCAGTATAAGTTTGATTCCATTAGCAGCAGCACAAAAGCTCATCTTTGGGGAGATAAAGCCAACGTGCATGATGCTGGAGCTTGCTGACCGATCTATGACATATCCTGTGGGTGTCTTGGAGGATGTTCTTGTGAAAGTTGGGAAGTTCTATATTCGTTGTGACTTTGTGATTCTATGAAGCATGATGACCAGACCCCAATCATTCTTGGGAGGCCTTTTCTCGCAGCAGCTAGCCTATTATTGATGTCAAAGATGGCAACATCACATTTCGAGTTAGGGGGAAAGGGTAGATTTTAATGTCCAGAAGGCTGAATCTAATGCTTGTTGTATGATGAGTGCCGTTGAAAATGTCGAGGAGGTTCTGATTCATGCAGCAGGCATTGTGGAGGACACTGTTGATTCATAAATTTGTTTTCTGGCTAGCAAAGATGGAAGAAAAGATGGTGACGAAACTATAGAGGAGGAAACACAATGCCCTTCAGCCATTCCATCTATTGACCCCAACTTGCAAGCCTTGGAGATTCTGAACGAAAGTGACACTATTTCTCAATGTGTTGATATGTTGGAGCCTCCTATTGGTGTGCTGAAGCTTCCATCATGCAAATTCAGACGAAAGAAACGGAAATTTAATGTGGGTGATCGAGTTCTCCACTTTCACTCCAAGTTGAAACTCTCCAATGGTGGATTTCGTAATTGCTGGACTGGGCCATATACAGTGCTCAATTACCTTTCAAATGGTAATTTGGAGAATTGTGATGAGGAGAACAACACTTTCATAGTGAATGGACAGAAACTAAAACATCAAAATCCGGGAGCATCATTAGTGAAGGAGATTCCTCATTTTCTTTTTGGATTAAAGCCTATTTTCATCCTTGTATTAGACCTCAAAGTTAAAATGCATCCTTGTATTAGATTTTGGTCTATTTTCATCCCTCTGTTTATGGATTTTGGCTTATTTTCATCCTCGCATTTGCATTTTTGGCCTATTTGGTGGGATTAAAACAAGCCAAAATCAACGAATTGAGGGATGCAAACAAGCCAAAGCCAATACAAGGATGACTTTCAACTTTATGGTCTAACACAAGGATAAAAAAAGGCTTTAATCCTTTTCTTTTTGAGTCACCATGAGTAGCGTGAGCTACATGGTGTCCAGCTACAAGACGTAAAAGAAGCGCTGCTCGGGAGGCAACCCGAGGTAAGTTTTATTGTTTTTAGTACATCCCATTAGTTTTATTTTCTTTTTTTTTTTGTTTTTGTTGCTGTTTTTGCAGCCATTAAAAGTAGAAAATCAGAAATCCATAAAGACGGGGAGTAAGAAGGACACACTGTTTTGGCACAACCACCATCATTCGGAAAATAGAGAAGCACTTTTGTACTCTACCTTGCATTTATTTTGTGCTATGCTTCCTGTATGCTATGAAGCATTCTAAGTCTGTTATGTGTCACAGTGTCCACTGTACCCCTGCATCCATGCATTTTCATGATTTGCATCTCATGTTTCGTTTCAGGTTTGGGGGAGTCCCTCCCTTTTTGTTATGTTTCTGTTTTTATGTGTTTTATGCTTTATTTTTGCCCCAGTGAGGACACAGTGGAATTTAAGTTTGGGGGAGGTAGAAATTAGCATTTCTTTGTTATGTTCTGGATTTGCATTCTGGTTTTATGGCCAAATGACTTATGTTGTGTATGCTTCTGGACTTTATATGCGTTTTCTCGATTTATTCATTGATGCAGCACACTGACAGCGCCACTGCTTACTTGCTGTTTCGATTCCTGTTTATTTTTAACTGTACTTACATTCGATACTGGTTCATTTTTAGTCAAGTTTAGTTTGTGCAGGATATGAAATCGAAATCAGTATAGTGATTATGACCCCATCAAGGTAACAAGTGCCAAACTTTTCTTTAAACTTTAGGCAGTACCTACTGTTGACTATTCTGGAACCGATTTTTACTTTTCTTTCGAGGCGAAATTTTTATCATCATGGCATACTTAAGGATATGATATAGGCATTGTTTGATGAGCTTAATTTCCTTTAATTCCACCTATATCACTATTTCACTTGACAACCCTGTTTGAGCCTAGGTTGATGGTCGATTTTCTTTGATATTACCCACATCATCACACCTTAGCTTTTCGAGCCTTGCATGACCATCATGGTGCTTTTAAAAGCAATTGTTCTTTGAATTTTAGTCTGACCCTGTCTGCATGCTTTCGTAGTTCTAATTTTCAGTGTGACAACGTTGACGCAGCGTTGCTGCTAGGTGGAAAAGATGGAGTTTTTCAAAATTTTTGAATGGAGCTTAGTAATTCAATGACATGGAGATTTGTTATGTACTGTTGTAAGATCAAGGGAGTGTTAAAAATAGGGGTACACAAAAAAAAAACATCATCAAAATCAAAAGTGAAAAGAGGTACCCATTCTCGGTTTAATGGGTATCCATTCTCCTATAATCAAATATGTGCTCCAATATTCTCAGTTTTTTGGTTTGTGTGCTAATTTGAAGAAGAAGCTATTTGAGTTAGAATTTTGTAAGGTAAGCAACTGTTGTTAGCCTATCTATTTTCCTTTCTTTGGTAGCATGACCTATCCTCATTACAAGACCAAGAAAGACCTGTTGATCCTTGTTTATGCCTTGATGATTATTAGTGGAGAATGAAAATTTGAGTCGGTTTATGAAATAGCAGTTTTTGGCCCTGGTACTTAACTTATCATATTGGCATGAGAATCTTTGATGCTTAATGGTTACTTGCTGCTTTTTTTTTTTTTTTATCATCTTTGTATTTGCTAACTTTGTTGGATTAGAGCTGATGACTTTTCTTTCAAAAGAATATACAGGATATTGAGCAGTGAGCACTGTCGCGTGCGTGACAGGTGTTGTTGATGGGTTTAAATTGAGAAAGCACTTGTAATTTCCTGCAGCATCATTTTTCTCTGTGTTCTAATTCGTGTTTTTTCTTGAGGACAAGCAAGGGACGGAAATTCTAAG
Source organism: Turnera subulata (assembly GCA_028386065.3). NCBI lineage: Eukaryota > Viridiplantae > Streptophyta > Magnoliopsida > Malpighiales > Passifloraceae > Turnera > Turnera subulata. Next base: position 31,514 of record JAKUCV010002481.1, on the reverse strand, counting down.
TGATGGTAAGCTTGAAGCATTCATCAAATGGATGATTCAAAACAGGAATCAACTTTTTGACCTCTTCGAAGATGAGTTCCCGACCATGAAGCTTCGAGTCGAACTCAAATTCGATTTTGATATACAGACAATCGAAAGACAGACCGAGTAAAGAATTGGTCCCTGGGATGGGAAGATTTTGGAAGACCCTGGGGACCACGGGCAGGATTCTATGGTCGGTCCGCGACCCCTGGATGCCGAAGGCGTCCTTGGGGTGATCTCGTAGTTCCTACGGGGTGGAGACGATGGGGTCGGTCCATGGATTTTCCTTCCTTTTTTTTGCCGCATTTCGCTAAAGGGTTGAAGGGAGATAGTGCATCAAGCTGTTTGCAAGGGCCAACTTGATCCTCTTCCCCGGGGATCCCAGATGAGGGATCCCTAGGAGAGCCGTCGACTCCAACTATCGTCCATGTACGATCGATACTAGATCTGACCAACTGCCCATCCTACCTCCTCTACGTTCTTGACAGCCCATCTTTGTCTCAGTAGAGTCTTTCCGTGGCATGTTTCGGTCCTCTTCCCCATTACTTAGAAAAAGTGAGCCACCCGTTTGGGGGAATTTGATGTGTATGAAATTACATACTTTTTTACAGCACACACTGTTATCTTTTGGCCTTGCATTCATCATTAATTCATGCATTTAGATGTAAATTCACTTTTTTCATGCCAAATCCATCTTTCCTTACCCTTGGATGCTTTCAGGTGCAATTTGGTTTTTTTGGAGCATATTTGATGGTTTTGGTCAGCAGCGTCGCTGTTGAAGAAATTGGACCAATAGCCTAGCAACGCCGCTGTCGACAAAATATCTGCTTTTAAACCTTTTCCTTCCAAAGAATCTTTTGCTTTGGAGGAGATTTGATGATTATAGCCCAAAACCAGTGAGGCGTTGTGAAGAGCACTGTTCTAGTACAAATCGGATGAAACGCCCGTATCCCAGAATATCCATTTTAATAAATTATAACATGTGAAAGGACCAAATTGTCCTTCTACCTGGGATACGATACAAACAGCATAATCAATGTACAATTATAAAATAAACTATACAAAGAAACAAGTATGCACCGGAAGACTATAATACATGATGACACATATGCAATGAACCCTATGGATCCGTCCGAGGAGGAAAAGCACCGCCACCTACTGATATGCACTCCTGACCGACGATCAGGTAACCTCTGTAAAGATGTGAGGGGGTGAGACCAACCACTGTCTCACTGCAAACAAATAAACCATAGTATACAACTACAATTCAGCCACAAATACACCAGCATCAGCCAATAGCAACCACTGTGCACAAATACAGAGTACAATGCACAACACAAAGTCATCATAAGACTTTAAACCTATACTTGTCTTTAATCATCTTATTATATTTACACTTTATTGTTATTAGAGTTTAACATTTTACTAGGGCCATCTATTGTGTGCGTCGAGCTCGGTCCCGTCTCATGAGACAACCAGGGTATAGGCCCAATATAACCAGGACAAGGCCTGAGAGAGACACAGATAGAGAGAAAGAGGGAGGTAGAAAAAAGGAGAAAGAAGGTGGGAGGTAGAACCGGTCATCACAGACCCATATACTAAACTGCATATACCATGCTATCCCGCATGCAATCCCGAGGGGTATCACTTCCCGCTCGAACCAACCGGTCAACAGCCCCACAGTAGAATTCTTATGTACGTTAATCTCAGTTTAACTTAACAAGTTATGTGTGCCACACGTTATGATTATCCAGGGTTGTGTGGATTTAACATTTTATTTTCAAGTCCGGGCCTCCGGCCCACAAATCACCACAGGAACCTCAAAATCATAAATCATGTTACTTAGCATAACAAATAAAGCATGCTCAACGGGCATATCATATCACACCGGCACACAATTTACATAATCAGGCATACGCATCAAAGGCATCATCATTAAGATACAAAGTGCAAGTAAGATCATCAACACAACAGGCATAGAGCATTCAATGCCAAACAAGAATTTCAACTTCATATACCATATTTATTAACCGAGTATTGTAGGCAGTAATGCATACAAAGGTTTATATGTCCTCACCTGGGCCATATTAACCGTCAGGGAAGCCGAAGCCTCGTTCCGCCTCAACATATCCTATATTTATAACAAAACTACCACACATAAGGTCGACATAAAAACATGATAAATGCATGTTAATGCTGTGACTTAACAACAAATCATCTTTACTCCTTAAGCCCGATTAAAACAGATCATGGGTCTAAGCCCGTCCAATCTTATAATCTTAGCCCGGCCCAAAAGTCCACTTAAGATTAATCATATGCAAACTGAGTTCTGTATTAAAAACCAAGGCATAAGATTTTAGTATAATAGACCAGCTATTAGCTCCACTTCCGAGCATACACTAGAAGCTCAACATACATTCATATTTTATATTTGATAATGTACACATAAGGTTTAATTCTCCCAGGACTAAGAACATTAATTATATCACTCTCCTTAAGGAACCATTTTATAAAAACTATATGAAAACCTTTCTGTAATAGATGTAAAACCTTACCCACTAGGCTATTACCAATTTATTTTGAATCAGACCCAAACCAAAATCGTAACTTACCATGGACCTTTAATCAAAGATTTAATAACCTTATTAAAAACCTGGAAACTACTTCAGAAATCAGTCCACCAATTAGCATGTTTAATATTCCACAACACGAATCCTTAATGCCACCTACCATCAAAATACAACATGATGATCAACTATCAATTAAATTCCCCAAAAACCATTTATACTCAAGAACTCCCAATCATAAGTAATGCATTGCTTTAAAAGCTAACAACTTAGCAACCCATATGACACGCACTACCATGACTAGGTGGAAATCTACAACTTGCCATCGTTGATTCACCAAGGTTTGATTATCAGTAATAAACTTTGAGAGGTAGAAACCCACGTGTTGTGGTTTAACTTACATAGACCAATATATGGACACAAGTTCTATTATCTAAGCAATCGGTTCATGAACAGGATATAAACAACTTACCGACCAGTTTCATATCGGGATCAGAGCATGCTGAAAATTGATTAATTATTACAGATTCAACCAAGCAAAAAACCCAGAATAGTTATAACCAAGACAACTCAACCCAAGTTACACAAAGGGATGATATATTCGGTCATTACCCGTTAGGATGGTTTTGTCCGAGCCTAAAACCAAAGAACCCAAATCCTCCACTGAAACCACAAGCCTGCTCACCAGCAAAACAACAAACCACCAACAGCCCAACAACACATGAGTCCACCGCCGCCTCGACCACCGCACAAAAGCACACCAGTGACCGCCTCGTCGAGCACCACAACAACCGCACATACCAGCCACCAAAACAAATAAGGGAAACCCGATTGGTAAATCGGACCCGATGATGCAAAGGGCAGAGGAGAAGAAAGGGAAAGCGACCAGTGACTTACCCGTCACATGAGCTCGGCGGCGACACGCCTTGCACAAGCTCGTCCTCCTCCTACAATAGGGTAGCAGCGGTGGTGAGGCAAAACGACGGTGCGAGAAGAAAGAAGAAGCTGATGATGATGGTCGCTCGCGAGAGAGAAAAGAGAGAAGCTGGGGAAAGAGAAGAAGAAGAGAACGAAAACAAAAAGCAAAAGAAAGAAAGTGGGAAGCGAGAGAGGGATGTCTAGGAACGGTTTAGCTAACTGTTGTGTGGAATCGGGAACATGGAGAGAAAAGGGACTTGGGGAAGAGGGGAGAAAAAGTAAACCAGAAGAAAAAAAATGAAAAAGAATAAGAATGAGATTAGGGCTTTGGCCTGCCGAGGCCAAAACGACGTCGTTTTGGTCTCTGGCTTGGTCAACGCATCCTTCTTAGTCAAAATACAGCCCAAAGTTGTGTTTAATGCCTTGGACCTTCCAATACGACGTAGTATCGGTCCAAACTACATCAAACCTTGTGTTTCACCTTGAATTACAAAAATTAATTCCAAAACAAAATCCGATATAGGATTAATCCAACATAAAAGTAACATTTCTAAGGAAAATAAATTTAAGTAATAATTTTCTTGACCAAAACACCCAGAAATTCTGCAAGGATAAAATTGGAAATTAAATTTCAAAAATTCAGAAAATTCCATATAAATTAAAAACAAATATTCGGGGCGTTACATCGGATGCCTGACAGCGCCCCTGCAGTGGCACTGGCATCAAGACCCTATTTTCACTAGGGTTTGCGCCTAATTTCCAGGTATATTTTAGAGGGGATACACCTAGACACTCCCAGCAAGGAAAGAAAATTTAAAGAGGAATTCTTGAAGCTAAAGTCTAGGAGTTTTATTCCAATTCCTACACGTATAAATTCCTATCTTTTAGGAATAAAACCCTAGATATAAAAGCATCAGTTGCTGAACGAAATTGACAGCTTTGGGAGGAGCAAAAATCACGATTTGGCTAGAGGAAAAGTGATTGTTTTTAGGAGCATGTCGACAACACTTATTTTTATGTTTTTATCTTTCTTCATGAACTAATTCTTCTATCAAGGTTCAAGGGATGTAGCTACAGTATGATGTTTAATTTAAGATTCTTGTTTTTGGTTTCTTTCAATTCGTTTTGTTTTGATTTGATATAGAGAGCTTAACAGTGTCTGCAGCTTGATCACCCTCAAACACTATTTTAGACGCCTTAGTGACGCACCTGACGGAGAAACTAGGAACTCAGACCGTTCTATATCAAGCCTCTGCCTTACCAATTGTCGAAAGAGATTTTTAGGGTAGTTGAGGATAACTGAGCCTGGCACAGCGGCACTGCGCCCTAGGAAAGTGGTTCACTGACGAAAGCAGGCTGTTCCAGAACTAGGGTAGGTTTATATCTACATGTGACAGTAGTTGTAAACACTTTAGGTTAGGTAGCCCTTCAAGGTAGACGAATTAAAGTACTAGAATATTAAATTGTAGTTAGACAGCGACGTTGTAGTGAACCCCAGACAATCTAGGTCTCCATCCACTGCGTTTTCCTTCTAATCGACATCACTCTCTTATTTTCTGTTCTGTTTGCTTGATTAATTTTGTTTAGTATCTCACTCTCCTTTATTTCTTGCTATTTACTTTATTTGTCTTTTATATTTTGAATCACTGTTCTCAAATCATTATTGGGTATTTATTTTTATTGTTTATAGTCTAATCGATTGAAAGCCTGAGGTCAGTATTATTTCGCAGTCCCTGTGATTTGACCTTGTTTACTACAGCAACGCTGTGCACTTGCACCCAGTTTTGCAGAACAGAACCTTGAGAGGAGCCAGACGTGAGGTACCTAGAGATGAGTCAACCATGAGAGAACCCAGATGAGAGAAGCCAAATCCAAAGTCGGAACTCAGCTCCCGCAAATTATGAGACACGATCCAAAGCCGGGTCCCAGCACCCGCAAGCCATGAGATGAGGGAAAACCGTGAGAGAATTCAGACATCAGGGAATCGAAGATACATATCAAGGAGCCGGGACCCAGCTCCCGCAAACCACAAGATGAGAGATGAGAGCAAACCCATATTTGAGCAAACCCCCAAACAAGAGAAAACCCCGAAGAGAGACCAACCTGGAAGTGAGGTGACCAAACCATGAGATGACACCCGTAATCCCTCACCGTAAGATTTGAGAAGCCCATACATGCGAAAATCAGGAGAGAACCTAAGGCAGGGACCCAGCTCCTGCATACCATGAGATGAGGAGAACTAGGGTTGGGAGAGCCTAAAGCCAGGACGTAGCTTCTGGAAACTGTGAAATGAGAGAATCCAAAGCAAGAGATGAGGGAGACAAAAAACGAGGGAATCCAGAAAAGAGAAAGTCCTGAGAGAGAACCAGAAATGAGCAAACCAAAAGTCGGTACCTAGCTCCCGCAAACCGAGAGGTGAGAAAGACAAGAGAAAAAAACCAGACATGAGAGAATATCCAGAGGAGTGAACTTCACCATGAAGAAATCCATATATGAGAGAAAACCAATAAGCCGAGGACCCAGTTCTTGCAAACCAACCAAACACAAAGCCAAGAACCCAACCCTTGCAAATCTTGAGATGAGCCAACCTTGAGACATACAAGTCAAAAGTCTTGAACCCAGTTCTCGCAAATTATGAGATAAGGAAACCAGACAAAAGCCGTGTGCCCAGCACCTGCAAAACCCAAAAGCCGTGTACCCAGTACCGCAAAATCAAAGCCGAGGACCCAGTTCTCGCAGACCCCGGGAAGAGATGATTCCCAAAACCGAACGTTAAATATCCAGTTGACAAAGATGAGATGATTCTTTGTCAACAACCCGATAGATGAGATGATTCTATCGCCCCGGGATGAGATGACTCTCGCAAACCATATACTTGGGATGTGATGATTCCCAAGTCGAAACCTAGTTGGCAAAGATGAGATGATTCTTTGCCGACAACCTGATAGATGAGATGATTCTATCACCTCGGGATGAGAAGATTCCTGAGAATCTGGGATGAGATGATTCCCACGAACCGTGGGTCAGTCCCTCAAGCCTTCGGGATGAGATGATTCCTGAAGCGGAGCATAGGATGCTCCAACCCTTAGCACTCATCACACACATCTATCATTCAAAGTTAGTTGTTCCTCTTCTTACGTTGTTTCGTCCCTAGTCTCTAAGGACTCATCAACGAGGGGCATCTGCGAACACCTAAATTTGACCCAAGAATTTTCCACTAAAATTGGATTTTAAACATACTTGAACCTTGAATTGATGAGATGATTCAATCCTAGGATTAAGACATGTCAAGAATTTAACTTAGTGGAAATAATATATTTTGGTAATTTGGACCTTCATGTATTTGAACTCTAGGATTAATGAGATGATTTAATCTTAGAATAAAATATAAACAAGGTTTATTTATGCTAGAACATATTTTAATTGCTTGGGCCTTTTATATATTTTTTAGATACAATTATATTGGGATGATTTATTTTTGGGTTAAGAATGGATTTAAGGGCCCAAGTTAATTCTCCAGAGTTTAGTTAGCCCATTAACACATTTCTTGCAGGTTAGTTTTAGCTCTGATTTTCATGGAAAATTAGAATTAAATCATCACTTAATTGGATTTTGTGTTTTTGGTATATTTTGCTTAAAATGGGTGTTAATATGTAATTAATCAGCTATGGAAAAATTTTGAGGAGTAGTAATCAAGTAATGGTGTGATTCTGGGTTGATTAGGGGTTGATTATGCGGTAGGATCAAATTAGAGCTGAATTAGGGGGATTGGGGCTTCGAAAAGGAAAGAACGGGTGGCACGCGAGGGGACCGGCGGTCCTCTTGCAATGACCGTCGGGTGCCGGCGGACATCCACCCATGCCCGGCGATCATCTGCTTGACCGCCGGCCATGGCGGTCATCCCTTTCCAGAAGTGCCCAAATCTCCAATTTTGTTTCTAATTTCGATCCTACGCAGTTTTGGACCAGATTTTCGGGCATAATCTTCACCATTAAGTAGGTCCACACCAGAACACTATAAATAGGACCCCTCACACACATTTCAAGGGACATACATTATCATTCACATACACAGTCATAAGCTTTCTTGCTTGGGGAAACTATACCTCTCCAAGCTTAGAAATATATTCTTAGGCAAAAACTCTGGAGAATTTTCGTGGGGAGCATCAGCCATAGTCCAGCAAGGGAGAATCAAGAAGGGGATCAACCATTAAGCTAAGAAGCGGCAAGAAGGTGGGTGGAGAACACAACCCAACAGAAGGAGCTAGAGGAGGGCTACACGAGGTAACACTGAACCCTTCTGGTTGATTTTTGCTGGCTATATGAGGATGCTTTTGATGATGTAAGTGGCGACATAATGCCATGTTTAGAACTACGTGGCTTTGACCCCGGTCACTCGGGTACGTCGGTAGTCTTGGTTTTACAACGGGATGCAAGCCAAATCTTTTTTTTCTTCTCTTCTCTTTATTTTCCACACTTGCACACCTGCACAAGGTTTTGACCCAACATGGATGGGTGCCTAACACCTTCCCATCCATGATGAACCCCCGATCCCATGTCTTTGGTTCGCGATGACCATGTGGCCTACAGGAGTCATATGAAGGTTTTTCCCAAATTTTGCCCTTAATAAAATTTGGGTGGCGACTTCATTGGCATGGGATTGACCCGAGGAAGAAGGTGAAAAGGAAAAGGTGAATAGGCCCAAATGATTTTGGGTCGGGTATTCACACAAACCCTAGATACTTCTTACATGTAAAACAAGGGGCTTTGAGTCCTCCTTTTTGTTTTCTTTCACTTTCAATAAAGTCTTCCATTTTTGCAATTTGTTAGCTTTCTTGTGTTGGTTTCCAATATAAAAATTTCTTGGTGATATCATTTTGTAGTGTATATGAGTTAATTAACTAGCAAGTGGAACAAAAAGAATATATACATGCATTTTTAGCATTGCACTGTTGAATGGCGAGATATGCAAGGGTGCATGATGAGAGCACTGTGAGGTTGTAGCAAGTCATCATAATATGGACTCCCAGTCCGAGACAATATGGGAAATGTACATAGTGGAAAATTAGTAACCTTTTTCCAATTAGAATCAAAATTCACTCTATTTGGAGCAGCGTATATATATATAATACTGTGTAGCCTCTTCACTAGTTGTCCGAATAAGTAAGATTGATGAATGGACTGAAAAAGCAAGAAGAACCATCATCCGTTTCTTTCGATTTTTAGCCGTCTCCTCACTATGGAGATTGATTAACAATGCCAAAAGATCGCCATCAGAAGATCCTGCTGATAATAATCAAAGTTGTTGTCGCTTTACAAAGCAAGGGCTTTCAGGCTTCAAATTCTGTGAAAATTTTTCCACCAACGGCGCAAGTAGTAGCAATAAAGCTGCATTTGCAATTACCACTACCAGCTCGGCCGTTTTACCTTTTTCCAGTCTGATGAAACCTTATAAGAACAATAAGGATTTCCTCGCAGAATTGATCCAACTCTACGAGTCAGGCAAGAAATTTTTGTACGGGTGTTTACAGGGACGGTTTCTGTTCAAGGAGCCCTGCAACTTGTGATCTATTACGCTCCGGAATCTATTCCATACCCGTGAAGAAATTTCGCTTCCCTGGCAAAATGAATAAGTCTGTTGCAAGTTTGTGTTCTCTTCGAGTCCTTCTGCTATTCTTCTAAACTGTTACATCCTAGCCATCCATAATCAATCGGGTGCGGGTGGTGTGAACTACTGCAGCTACCCAAGAGGACCCTAGTTCGATATAAGAACTACATTCCATATTTCCAAAATGATGGTGTTGCAGATTTGGTGTTCTACAAATCACTACTTTATGCACTCCACAGAATTGGAGGGGTTATATATATTTGTGTACGATCACATCACGCTTCTTCTCCAACCATGATCGACACAATATATTTTCCTGTCAAGCCCCCTTTTTTCTGCAAAACTTTCTACTTGGTGGAATCCGGAGGAGAATTGCAATTGGTGGACTGCCAAACACTCCCATTCGATGAATATTGGCCTAATGGTGAAACCATAGCTCACAAGGGCAATCACTTTGATATAACTTAATAAATTTATAAAGGAAATTTAAACATATAAGCCTAAAGAAGAATAAAAATGGAGGCTTTATTGAATTTATTCACTAGAACTCATGTTTCCTCAACTCCCTTTTCTTCTTATACTCTCCTCTACGGAGCAGCTCATCCTACGGTCGATCGCCGTTTTCATCTACTTCATCTAAGGGCCCTTCGTCAATCGGCTTTTCCCCAATTTGTATATACAACTGTCTCCCACTGACGGTTCTTGCATAGCCTTCCAAAACTTCTCCCTCCAATGGCCCACACCTTGGTTAGCCATTGGGCGCCCCCTATTGGACCTTGTGTTTGCAATGAGCTGGATTGGCTATATCAGCAGCCCCCTAAATGGCCGAGCTTCTAACGAGGTCGGACATTTGCCTCAATGACATAGACGCCATTGAGATAGTGGAACACGCTTTTGAGAGGAATTCCTCATTAAAAATTATATCAAGAAAGACTCAGTCGGATAAAAACTTGATGAAAAAAAAAAAGAGTCAAACGCGCGTCCTCTCTTCTTCATTTTGGTTTCAGTTGGTTCATAGCATTATTATGGGTTCAGACCCATGTTTTCCCTTTCATTGGCGACCCTCTGTGTTGTACACGGTGAAAAATTCAGGTGGTTGTGAAATTCACGCCTAGGTGATAATATTGTACCCATATGTGGTGGAAACTCTCCTCTCAGTTGAACCAGGTGTCGGAACTTTAGAACTCTCACAGTTCCTTTGCACAGTTCCTTTAGGGCTCTTATTTTTTTTCTTTAAATATTCAATGAAGCTTCCCTTGCTTAGATAAGCTTATAGATTCACTTGAAATCATGATCACCAATTTGTGCTTCGGCACCCTCGAACCTTTTGCACGACACTCCTTGGGCCCTTTCGCATTATTTGGCACCCATTAGACCTTTGCGATTTCTGAAGCTTCTTAGAGCCTTGGCGCTTTATGGATCCTAAAGGGTCGTATGCATCTTATGGCGTCTCGCTCTCAGTTTTGATCCTAACGCTTTTTCCAAGTAGAAAACTCTCTCTTGATCGAATTATTTGTATTGGCAGTTGTTCTTGCCTTTGTGGAGGTATCCTTGAGTTTTCTTTTGGCGCTTGCCTTCCCCCTAAGGTTCTATATGAATTTCTTGTTGACGGATAACTGAGGGAGTTTTGGTGCACGCCTGATCCCTTAGGGATCGGAACTCTGCTTGGTTGGTTCCAATCTACTATCTCTTTTAGGTGGGCATTTTACACCTACTTAATCTTCAGTCATGGAGGAAGACCTTACTCAGAGTGAATCAATGGTCCCATCTCCTCAATGTCACCTACTACATTCTAGCGTTGGCGTATAGCTACAATATTCCTTATCTGTCTAGAGGCGTTTTAGAAACTTCCTTTGAAGTTTAACACTCTTATAGAGTCTTGGCTACTCCTCGGGTAAGGTTCCAAATGGAGATCAACGTTCTGGCTGCTTGTTGGTATTCTTCTATAATAAGGAAATATTTAATTAGCATGTATAAAGATGTATTAAACAAATAAATCATGCATGCCAATATCTATGTAAAGATATAAAACTATTTAGAAATTGACACAAACAAAAGGGATATGTTTTGGCCCATAGGAGATTATGAAGCGTCGGACAGTTGGACCAATGTGGGTTCGAACAGCTTCTTGTTGGATCTGCTCACCATCTCCTTTTCTCCTTGTCTTTTCTTCTTTCATGGGTTGCTTTGTTTAAAGGGTCCATCTCATGTGTTGGAGGTTCCTTGGCTGCTTATGGCCATATATGGTTTCGATTCATCGTTCTCCTCCCCTCCATGTCACATCTAACTTGGATCTTGCTGGAACTGACCTAAACCTTGGTGGATCCGGCATCCTCAGAGTTCAACTTGCTCATCTTTTGTTGAAAACTTGATGGATATGGATTGAATGATTTTTTGATTGATCATTGAGCTTAGTTTTCCGTTTGATTCCCACGGACGGCACCAATTGATATAACTCAATAAATTTATAAAAGAAATCTAAACATGAAAGCCCAAAGATGAAAAAAATAGAGACTTCAATGACTTTATTGACTAGAACTCTTGTTTATAGCACAAAAGAGGAGGTGTCTTAGCTAGACCCTCTTCGCTGTTACAAGTGATTCCTCAGGGTTTTTCTCAACTCCGTTTACTTCTTATACTTTCCTCCATATGTGCTGCTCATCCAATGGTCGACTATTGTTTTCATTTACTAAGGATCCCTGCCACTCTGCTTTTCCTCTGTTCGTACATATAACTGTCTCCCACCTGCTGTTTTCCATAGCCTTTCAGAACTTCTCCCTCCTATTCGGCCGACATCTTGTTTTGCCACTAGGCTCTCCTTATTGGGCCTTGTGTTTGCAATGAGTTGGGCTTCGGTATGTCACCATTGATGTGTATAGGTTAAACTCCGACAAGGGATCATGAGATGTTTGTAGAGTCTTTGGGTGGATATGGCTTGCTCTAGGGAGCCAACCAGCAGGCATTTTAAATGAAAGAATCAAAAGTCAATGGCACTAAAAGGAACCATATATATTTTCTAGATGACGAGAAAGTGGGGGTGTTCAGTCCAGAGACATCTGAATTTGATGTTTGGCCCAATGTCTTGCCTAAGGGCCAGTTTGGATCGTGGGATTACCTGGGATGGGATTGAGCCTGGGATCAAACCCAGGGTGGGATGGGATTGAACCTGGGATCAATTCTAGTCCATCCTGTTTGGTTGGTGGGATTGGGTTTGGGTCTGGGATGGGATTACAGTATAAAATTGTGTTTGGCTTGTGGGTTTGGGATTGAGTTGGATGACAATATGACCAATTTACCCCTGAATTTGAACTTGATGTTTGGTTGTTGAGTTTGGGTTTAGTGTGGGTTTGGGATTGTAATTTGACTTTTCTTTTTATTTTTTTTTTTATAGAATTGAATTTTTTTGCCCATGTATTATTATTTAAAACCAAAACCCATTAAACTGTAATTGAATATGTAAATTTTTTCACACTTTATTTTTTGGGACCATAAATTTTTTTAGTGACTTGTATTTTTCCCCATTTATTATTTTTTGAAAGTAAAACGTAATTTGATTAAAATGAGTATGAACAAAAGATATTCATGGACTGCAAGAATGTAAGATTTTTTAAGAGGTTAAGCTACCATTCTTGCACTTTTTTAATATACATAAAGATATTGATTCATAGGTCATGGTTCTTAACTTGAGAGCTTACCCTCTAGAAAGCCAAGATTTTTTCAAGATTACTACTTTGGTCTTAAATCAAACGAATTTGATACTGTAAACACTACTGAATTTACTTGTTGCACGAGAAGGCATAAAGACATAACTGTTCTACTTGATTGTCAAAAGACCATCATATATATTATTATGTTGACTACAAGAAACATGATAGCGCATCAAGTTAATACATCAAATTCAAAGCAAATATTTCTGCCTCTGTTACATTTCATTTTTTGTAGTATTTACAAATGCTTGTTCCACATGTAGAATATGGTATAACAGAACCTACAGAATCAATAAAACCTCAAACTAACTTCCGTAATCAGAACAGTCCCCTTCTCATACTAAAGGGGAAAAAAAAGAAAAAAGTAGCACCGTTTCTGGCCATGATTCTACTGAAACATTCTCCCTGAGATAGCTGCTGCTAGTGCTGCAGTAAAATTAGGATTTTTGGTTAGCTACTAAGTAATACATGGTGGATCACTGCTAGCAGTTTAAGTGGAAAAACAAGAGACTAAACACACTAAAAAAACCCTCAAGTCATGGAACTCTATTTCATGTGTGATGAAACAAAGTGGACATTGCAGCCAGTAAAACTAAAATTATTAGAGTCTGTAACATGAATGAAATTGTGCCCAATCTTCTGATAAGATTTTGGACTCACCTTCTTCCTTACAGGACAGCTTGGAGCGAAAGAGCACTTGAAATAAGCTTTAGGAGAAGGGTTATCTCTTGTGACTAGAGAGCATAG
>JAKUCV010002481.1:0-17530 GCA_028386065.3 Turnera subulata | reverse complement strand
TTTGGATGTCTAAGAAACGATGGGAAACGATGGAGAAGAGGAAGAAGGAAGTTGAAGAACATGATTTCTGTCAACGCAAAACACAAACACTCGCCTGCAGATCGGTGAATCGGGGGAGAAGAAGAAGAGAAGAAAAAAGAGAGGAGAGGAGAGGAAGAGGAAATGCCGTAGACGAGGAAGAGAGAGAGTGTCGGGTTCGAGGCTGACCATTCTCAAACAGGAAAAAACGCTTTTATATGGGCGGGGGTAAAAATGTATTATGCAAATTTGGGCAGGGACACGCCCGTCATGAAATTTCAATCCCTATCCTGGGTTTTCAATCCCGTCTCTGGAGGGTGAGTTGAAAATCCGGGATTGGAGGCCTCTATCCTGGGTTTGCGGGATTCAATCCCAGCCCGTTCCCGACCCCACCCTCAAAAAAGGCTCAGCCAAACAGCGAGTTCGGGATCAATCCCTACCCCGGGCGCCCAAACCCACATTCCAAACGGGCACTAAGGGATTAAAGACTCTTCCTTTTTGGTTTTACCATACGCCCCTCCCTAAACCCTTGAAAGGGTATTGCTTAGCGTTTCTTTATTATTTGTTAGTTTCAGCAAATGAGGATTTTGTAGGGGATTATCAATATCATTTTTTTGTTTTCAGTTTGGTTGGAACCTTCTTTATTGTTTTTGTGTTTGCTTCAACAGATAAATTCCACTTTTATTTGAATCATATTACTTAAATATTTTTTGAATTAGTTCACACATTCTTTGTCATATGGGGTGTGTATCTATGTCTCGCCTTGGTATTGTTTCAATGATTTGAACTAAGTGGACCAACAATAAATAGATTGTTGGATTAAAGACTTGTTTCATCCTGTGTTGGGCGCTAAAACTGGAATTCATCCCTGTGTTAAATTTTGGCTTCTTTTCATCCCTCTGTTCCCCCTAGTTGGCATGTTCTGGTCACTCTCGCTGGAATCCGATGGAAAATGCTGACGTGGTAAGGTTTCCGGCGCCACGTCAGCATTTGTAGAAGCCATTTGTCAGGTTGAACCAACAAAATCAAACCGGCACGACCCGACCGGTTCGCCCAACGAAAAGACCTATTTTGCAAATCCGGTGGAGACCTGGTGTTTTTCCATTTTTTTCTTTTCCTTTTTCCTAAATTTAATTTCTTTAAAACATTTTTTTGAATTAAAAATTTGATCATAGAAAAAAAATAGTTTATAGTAATTAAATAATAATTTATAAAAATATAATTTCAATAAAAGTTTTCATTGAATTAAAAATGCATTCAAAAACCAATATATAATTTATGATTTAACTGCTATAAGTTATTTTTTTGAAAAAATTTTTAATTAATGAAAGGTTTTAAAGAAATTAATTTTAGAAAAAAAAACAATGGACAAACTCCGTACCCCCATCGGATTTGCAAAATGGGTCTTTTGGGTGGCAGAAAACTGCCAGGTCAAGCTGGTTCGATCTGTTGGTTCGACCTGACATATGGCTTGCACAAATACTAACATGGCACCGGAAACCTTGCTATGTTAGCATTTTCTACCGAATTGCGGCCAGAGGGACCAAATAGGCCAACTTGGGGGAACATAGGGATGAAAGCAACCAAAATCTAACATAGAGATAAATTCCAACTTTAGTCCCGAATGAAATAAGTCTTTAATCCATAGATTGTACCCTTTTTCTTCACTCATTAATTTGTATGCAACCTTAGCGTCAATCTTGGTCACTATATAAAACTAACTCATTGAGCTATTTAATTTGTCAGTATTCGCAAGAAAAAAAAAAATCTTAGCTATTTGTTGTAAAGATTCGAGAGGATATAATATATAAGCACTTAATAAGCCATCTCATTTATTTGCCAAACTTGAGAGAAAAAAAGAGAGGGAGAGAGAGAGAAAAGCCAACCAGGGTTGGTTCAGTAGGTTGAGTCAGCAATTTCATTAAATTGAGGGTTTTAACTTCACGGACCGTCTTGCTTGTTGGGTAATCTGTGAAAGTTATTGTAAGCGCTCGCTAAATTGGATAGTTTGTCGTGGCCCTGGACTGGTAGCCTCCTCTCAATCTAAACTTTTATCTACCAAAAAAACTTGAGAGAGGGAAAAAGAATACTAACTTAGTGACCGAGGATCCTTATTCTATTTATTAGCTAATAGCATTCCTTTATTTACACAAGAGCTTTATTGTTGGATATAACCACCACACAATCACCATGTCCGCCTTAAACAAACTTATTAGACGCTACTAGTGTCACGCCCCTGCTAAGCGCGACCAACCAGGTACCATGTGCATCCACTACGTGCCGTAAGGCACCCAAAGGCTAGCTCGTTGCCTCTTCTTGATGGGTTACCAACCAAGAAAATGCGCAGCATAATAGGAAGCGAACCAACAAGTGCATAGGCAACAAACATAATGAAAAGTATTAAAACCCATTAATAAACACAACTCCACTAATGCCACAAAACCGTTGCTACAAAGGGCACTAACTCCTAGTATACAAGGACAAAACCTCCATGTACAAAGATACACAATAGAATGATTAAAAGGAAACCGACTCGGCTATACCCATCGACCTACAACCTGAACTCTCAATCTCGTACTTGTAAGATAAAGGGAGGAAACGGTGGGGGACCGACTCGACTATACCCGTCGACCTACAACCTGCACTCTCAATCTCGCACTTGTAAGATAAAGGGAGGAAACGGGGGGTTTGGGGGGGGGGGGGTGAGTATAAACCCAGTAAGCAAAATGCACATACAAGGAACAATCAACAATACACACAAGCGGCAAATAGCATCCAACAGCAAGGTCACCATAATGACCAAGCGGCCAACGCCACCGTGAGGTCCACCGATACGTATATATGCAGCTACGATACATATATATATATATATATATATATATATATATCTCGCTCCAATGCAATGCTATTGCGTGACTGTGCAACTGCTTAGGCCATTATTGGCACACCAATTTAGCCAAGGCTTTTAGCAACATCACCAAATAGCACCATAGGTGCAAATACCAAGCAATTAAGTATCTACCAAGCAAGTAAGCATCATCAATCATCACAAGTAAGCAACCCCACTTACCTAGCACATCACACATCAAGGCTAACGAATCCTTCCTCTTGGAAGCCTTGGGCATCTAGGGTTCCTACTGCCCTGTTACGAACACAAAAATACAAATCACAATGCAAGACAACTAACCATAACATATAAACCACAATTTAAACACACAAATCACCCTTACACCAATTCGGGTAGAATCTACCCTACAGTAGCAGAGATTTCACCGAGATCAAAAGCGCACCTACAGGTAAACCCAGCCTTAGGCGTCAACATAAAATTTATAGCCCTGCCTCTTAGATTTCCCTAGCTACTGAGAACACTCAATTCCAAGCTCTCTAGCTCCAGATATGGCTCCCACATCAACTTGGGGTCAAGCAGTAGGTCTACTGCAAGAAAGTCGAATTGGAGAGTTCATAACTCTCCCAGTTCGGCTCCAAAATCAGAACTATTGGTAGCTATGGACAGATATTTAAGTTAGCTAACTTTGGGCTTTGGTTTCACTCAATTTCAACTAGTGATTTGGTCGGGATCCTCTTTTTAGTGGACAAGGGTCAGTGTGTCCGAGAGCAGAACCACCCAAGCCCCACCACTCATCCTCTCCTCTCTTCCTCTCTTTCTCCCCTCTCTTTTCTCTCCTGGAACTAACTACGAAAATGGATTGAAAGAGTGATAAAAGAGGTGCTTGTTTACACCATAAAGCATGGCCAAGTAGGTTAGTCATCACCCTACTTGCCACCCCTTACCATTTGGTGCCACTTGCACAAGCAAGTGCCACCTCGCGCTTATTTTTGACCAATTAAATCGTGACACCTGACCTACTAGATTACTCTCCACAACCTAAAAGCGTCATATTTGCGGGACATTTGCCTTATTCTGATTGGTTGGTTTGGCCAATCACACACTCGGGCACTATCGGGCCCAATTGTGCACCAATGGGCTCCGCGGTACACCCGTTGTGTAATATTTCGCACCAAATTGAGCCTACCAATAATCTCCTTGGCCAAATGTTTCTCTAACACACCTATTACACTAGAGAATCACATTCCTATCATCTCCCATCATTTATCGACCAATAAGATAAATCGAGCACTCGGGACACTAGGCCAACTATGCCATCGAATCACTACGAACCCATTTCTGTGCACTCGGCCAAGCCTATGCGTACCATTACCCTTAATCCACTATCATAACTTATTACTGAGCCATAACCCATACCAATATGTACGCTAAGAATATCAACATCGCCCACAAATACTGATTACACGATCCAACCTACACGACCGTCCCCGAAGGACAAGCTACACCCGACTCTCGTCATATACATATTCTCTAAGAACCTGGGTATACTTGGGGTATCACATTATCCCCTCCTTCAGAGAATTTCGTCCTCGAAATTCAGATGTTACTCTAACCTCAAAAACAACAACAATCCCTTTTATATGACTCTCAATCATCTTCCTAAATATAATCAGATGCTATTCTATTACTCCATAGTCCTAACAGTTTATCTCAACCATGGTGTTCAAGCGATAACTCATTCCAATGTTTCTCCAACTTATTTACCTCGTAATTCATTCTCGAATCCAACCTCAACTCCATGGTATTCCCCTAACTTAGATACTCAAATGACATGTCTACTTCACTAATATAAATATAATGCTTCCTTATGGTCAAACCTCTTCTATTCCATGTCACAAACCTCAATATCCGAATCATAATCTCAATCATAATCTCTTAAAGTCTAGTTCTCTCAACTATTTATCACTTTTTACCACCATACAAAGGGACAGGCTAAACAGTGCTCATGCAAAACTTGCATATTTCTTACCTTTAAAAATATTTTCAAAATAATAAGAACAAAACAATATAAGTTGTCGCGACATAGTTTAAGTAGATAAAACTTGCAATGTACTATTAACCTTCCAAATATAACCATACAGGTCCCCACTTAATTGACCCAAAATTCATTGGGCCTACTCACCACCTTCTTCTTAACCGTCATCCATATCTTTGGAGTCACCACCCGAATATTATTAGAGGGCAAAATTCAGGGAAAAACATTCCTTAAGAAACCGATGACTCCTTTAGGCAACTGATGAGCGAACCAAAGAATTGGACCTGGGGGTTCGTCATGGATGGGAAGGTGTGAGGCACCCATCCATGTTGGGGCGAAATCATGTGCATGTAGAGATTAACATATGCCATGCACAAAACAAACAAACAAATAACAAAAACAAAACAAAAACAAAACATAAAATAAATAAAGATTGAGCTTGCATTTCCACCACTAGAAACTGCCTACGTACCCCCTGGTAATGAGTTCAAAGCTCACGTAGTTCTTACACGCAACACATACAATCACATCAACAACATCATCATGTCACAGCAGCAATCAACCAAGAAAATTAGAACGATTTACCTTATGAAGCCCTTCTCTCGCTCCTACTCGCTTACCACTCCTAAGCAGAATTTTGATAGAAATTCACCAGGTAATTCAAGATAGAAGGAGTCGGAATTGGTTTCTGACACCAACAGCAAATTAACTTATAGAGGTTCTTCTTAGCTTTCCAAAAACTCCAAGAACGTAGCAATCCGACACCTATAGCTCCAGATATGATGCCTTTTCTTAGACTACCTGCACAAGATTCTTCTACTCGGGTTCCTCCTCCTCTTCTCCATAAACTTGCTCCAATCCTCCTCCTCCTTCTCCTTCTCTTGCTTTCCTCTTACTGCTACTCTACTACTACTCCTCCTCATGAAAAGCCTCCAGAACTTTAACCCTAGAAAGGGTTCCTAAGCTTGGAAAGAGAGAATTCTTCCAAGCACCTAGCTTATGTGTGAATAGAAGGGGAAGAGAGGAAATTGGTGTCTTCTGAGGGTGAATGGGGGGACCTATTTATAGTGTTTAGGGGGTCTGGACGTGGTGTTGATCTAAAGGTCAGGATTGAATCCCTAGATCCAACGGTAGATATCCAAAATCCAATAGACCATGAAATAATCAGAAAACTGCCAAAACTAGGAGCGATGCCCGCCAAGCACTGGCAGTCATCTCGCGATGTCAAGCAAGTGTTGGCAATCATCCTTCCAAGCCCGCCAGCTGCTGGCGGTCATGTCGCCATATCCTCCAGCACCTGTTTCCAAAATAGTTCTTTCCTTCCCGGTTTTGATCCTCATAATTCCGGTCTTGCTTGATTCCCACGCCCTTCCTAATATGTTTTTTGCCTGTTTTAAGATCTAGAAACACTCGTAACTTTCAGCCTACCCTCACGCTTCTTCCTAGTTTAGTTTTCCTCCTCCTCACTCCACTCTATATTCCATAAACACAAAAATACAATATGGAAATGATTTAATCCGAATTTCTGGATGAAATTCAGACTAAAGGACCTCTAAGCTTAGTGTTTTTGTTGGGCCTTTATTGCTAGAGGGTCCATATTTAATTAGTCTAGGCTCGTATTCATTTGAATACCCAAAATCATCTCAAATGGGTCAAAAATAAGTAATAGGCCTAAAACAATTAAATATCCACATTTTATTAAATCTAAACCCTCAAATACATTAAACTTAGAATTAAATCATCTCAATAATTCTAAGTTAAACGTATCAAAAACTCAAAATTAATAAAATGTTAATACTCTATTAAATTAAAAACACATTTCATCTAAGGACCGAATCATCTCATCAATCCATAAATAAAAGTATATTCATAACTTAGTACAAGATTGGTGGATCAAATTTGGGTTGTTCACAGAAGCCCCTCGTTGATGAGTCTTTAGGAACTGAAGACAAAACAACGACAAACAGAACACTCAAATTTGACAGAGTAAGTGTTGATGCTGAAGCTGACATATATGTGCCATGGGTCGGGAATCATCTCATCCTGGGTTTTCAAGGATTTATCGTCCTCCTTGGGGGACTCGGTGTGTGGTTTCGTTGGCAAAGAATCATGTCGAGCTAACTAGGGATTTTATCGTCCTCTCATGAGGACTCGGGTTTGTTTCGTGGTCACCAACCGAAAAAATCATCTTTTCTCGGCTGAATAGGGATACTATAGTCCTCCCATTGGGTACTCGGGTGTTTGGTTTGGTAGAATCACCTCACATACCGGGTCATTAACAAGGAATCATCTCATCCTCACTAACTAGGGATACTATCGTCCTCCCATGGGATACACTATTTTTGGTTCGGGATTTTATCATCCTCTCATGGGGACTCGGTGTTGGCTCAGGATTTTATCATCCTCCCACGGGGACTCGATGTTGGCTCAGATTTAATCGTCCTCCCATGGGGACTCGGTGTTTTTCTCTCGTCTTCCGAGTTGGTGGGAATCATTTCACCCTCCCATGGCATCACATACCTTTTCATCAACTGTCAACAATTCTCGGGGCATTACATACCCCTCGGGGTAGCATGCCCCAAAGAAAGTCATCTCTGGCAATGGGGTTTCATGCCCTGGGAACGGGGTAGCATGCCCCATGGATTGATTCAGAACAGGGTAACACGCCCCAAATAAGTCTTACTGATACGTGGGGTAGCATGCCCCGGAAAAATTAATACACGGGGTTGCATGCCCCGGAAACCTGACTACGATTCCAACCAGACAGGGAGCATGCCCTAGCAAATCGCGTGGGGTAGCATGCCCCGGAAATCACAAACATCACATAACGGGGTGCCCGGAAAAATATTTCACATAATGGGGCAGCATGCCCCGAAAAAAATCATACATTGGGTAGCATGCCCCAAGAAACTCGACCTACATACATGGGGTAGCGTGCCCCGAGAAACATGATTCAAACAAATAGGGTAGCATGCCTCGGGAAATCCATCCCACGATGCTTGTAGCATGCCCCAAAAATCGACCCATAAATGTAAAGGGGCAGCATGCCCCGAAAAATAAAACACATTACTGGGGTAGCATGCCCCAAAAACTTGACTCAGACAGACGAAAAACAAGATACGTACAAATGGGGTAGCATGGCCCGTAAAAATCAATATTCTCAAAATCAGGGCCCACTATACTCTCAAATTTGCTTTTAGAGCTCGTTCCGTGCAGGATTATATCGAGGCAACTCATACTCCTAATGGGTGGTGTCCGTTTTGACAAGTCCAAGAACCCAAGGCACGACATGCCCCTCGCTTGTGGCTAAAATCTTAAATCTAATCGCAATGGCCTACAAACTTGGGCATGCCATGCCCCTTCGACTTAACAACCTCAGGATATACCCGTCTACACAAGACGATGAGTCCCTAATGTCGTTTCCTCCCATTTTTTGACTGAATCCATCTTATCAAAGGAACCCATGCCTATGTCTTTATGATGCATGGGCATGTTTCGTCCTCTCAATCATGGGGATGGCCCTAATTTCTACATGCAAATGCCATGACATGTTTGTCCTCCCTCTCCCTTTCCTCTTCAGCTATTTTCCCCTCCCCTCTTCTTCCTTTTCCCTAATTGTGTCTTGCTCTTACTCCCTTTCCTTATTTCCCTCATCTCATCTCTCTCTCGATCTTTTCCTTCTCATTCCACCTTCTCCATTTTCTCCTTCCTTTTCCTTTTCTTTTATGCAAATGCCTCATAGTCCTACATGATGCTAGTGATTTTTGTTCTCCTTTTTTTCGAATGCAAGTGCTCTCTTCATAGTATGCAAAATTACCCTAAACATAATGTATGAATTTTGGAAATTATTCGAGCCAAGGTGAAAGCCAAATAATTTTTTTTAAAAAAGCAAGTCATCCCTTTGAAAATGAGGCGCCCGTATCCCAAATTTTTAGTAATAAAACAATTAAATGAAAGGAATTTACCAAAATACCCTTGAAACCCGTGGTACGTAAACCAGTGCCTCAGCACACAAAAATTATCCATAAAAAACTTATTAACACCGAGATGTCATAAAATGTAAGGAAATAAACCAGCCTAATAAGTTATAAGCCAACCCGGCAAAGCGCCGAAATAATATCACAAATCAGGTCCCGGCAAACTGCCAACAACGTAATGAACCAATTATGACATCTCAAAATAAGTCTTAGGCAACGGAAGATGAATATCATAAGATTGTGATAAAGAAACAACATGCATATGGGTTCTATGGATCCAACCGAGAGATGATGCCCAACTACCTGTTGAGGTTTCCGCGTCTGAACTCCGAGTCGAAAGATAGAGGCGAGAACAGCACGCTAACTAAGGTCTGAAAAACAACGGTGGCGATTATGTGAGTCGCCTACTCAGTGAGCATTAAAAGTCTATGTACACATGAAAAGTGAAGTCATGCTCGTGGGGGTGAGTTGTTCACGAACACAAGTATACCATACAAGCAATATTCGAATCACACACCTACACATAGTCATCTTTTCGCATTATTGTATTTATTGCTTAGTTTCAACGTATTTTGTTATTATTCTGGGCCCTCTACTGTGAGTCAAGTCTCGGTAGCGCATCTGATCAGATCCGGGTGTGAAACCCAAGTGTCAAACCTCAGAAGGGGTAGATTCTGAGGTCAAAAACCACCGTTAAACCTCGAGTGGCCGCTAGCTCCCTGAGGGTGCGCTCAGACACACCTAACTGGTGAAAGTCTTCCACGGGTGCACCTACCTTCCCCTGGGATAACCATGCTAAACCGCATAAAGTGATCCGAGGGTACCCAACCCTCCCTCGGGGCTACCGGTCAACTTCACAGTAGAATTCAGTATTTTATTCTTAGTTGTTCTTTATAGTTCTATGTGCCATACATTATATTTTCTAGAGATGTGTGAACTTTATGTATTATAATCATATCCGGGCCTTCGGCCCATAACCTCACACTATCGCCAAAACAGAACAACATGTTATATTCCGTAGCAATTACTTATACCGAAATTAGACATGTGAGAGCAAACAGGCACATAATCCCAATCACCGCATGTAGCAAACAAGGCAAGTAAACTAACTAACCACACCAATATGCATTCACAAAACATATGTAAAAGACTTGTAATGTCACCTCGAAAAGTTGATTATGACTTCTCCTCGAGTCCGACTCCCCAGCTCCCGAGGTATTACCCGTGCCTGAATACCGGCATATAAAATAATCACTAAACAATTTAAAACGTAAAAATCGTGCATGCATGCTTAGGGTATACTCAATCCGAGTAATTCCCGACCCTAACTATCCGATTAAAAAATCTCCAAGTCTAAGTTCATAAACAGGTTCTCGGGCCTAAGGCTCATTTCTTTAAGTCCATACTAACCAATTATCCAATTGGGCTTCAAGCCCGTTCCTTAAAGTCCATAACTTAATTTAATTGTTATTAGGCCTTAAGTCCATATCGTTAAGTCCATAAAAAAACATTCTAAGCTTTATAATTATATTATTGGCCCTGGGCCCGATTTTCCTAAACATCGTTCTAAAGTTGTTTCCGAGCCAAAGAGTTGATCGGCCTAAAACTCTATCCTTGTCGGTAAGTCTTCCGGCCACACTCTCTAACTCCCCACTCTCGATAATCCACTAATCTCATAAAGAAATAAAAGTATATACACCCAATAAATCCATTAAAACATAAACAAACGAAACCGGGACTAAACCGGAAATAAATATCGTTTAGTAGTCGAAGAAGAAAAGTATGTTCTGCTGGACAGAACCCGAGCCCTTGCTGGAAAATTCCCAAGCCTCGTCGGATTCCGGTCAGCTTTGCTGGAAAAGTAAAAGCCAAGAAGAAAACAAGCCTCAGCTGCACTACTACCACAATTGATCTGCCACCATCCAATAATAATTCAATTCTCAACAAAACGACCACCAGCAACAACACGAATTTAGGAAATTGTGGTATAGAATTCTTACAGGAATAAGAACAAGAGAGTCGTCACTGCCCACTGTCCACAGCTCCAAGATGAGTCCAAATGGCATGACGAATCACGTGACTGCAAGCTCTACCACCGGAAATCAGAACCACCAGCAACAGACCGCCATCAAACACATCGCCATCCCGTATCGTCAATTCCAAAATCCGACCATAGCACCCCCCACGCATACGCCGAGCCCACCACCCAGCAATTACCGGCCACCAACAAACGCACACATACCGTCAACAATGAACCACTAACAAATTAAAGAGATTATTGGAGGAAGAAGAACAGATGGACGGCGAGACTTACCAGCACGACGACGACGTGGTGGTGGCAACACCTCGGCAGGCCTCCTCGTCACAGCCGCGGACGACGATGGCGGCGTACACCCGAACTCAATCCTCGGGGTCTCCGCCCAGTCCTCACTTGGCGTCCTAACCCGGCCTCGGTGCAGCAGCGACGATGAGTGAAGGAGAGGTGTTCGTCGATGAGAGAGGAAGAAGATGGTGTTGGTGTCGGCGCGAGAGAAAGGAAAGGAGTGAGGAGTTTCGGCAATGGAATTGAGGGGAGAAGAAAAGGAAGAGATGAGAAAAGAGAGAGGAGGAGATGGTGGGGTATCATGCCGTTGATGGCATGATTGGAGCAGATTGTGAGAGACAAAGCCGTTGATGGCAGCGGCAGAAAGGAAGAAACAGGAAGAGAAGGGAGAAAAGAAAAAGAAAAAGAAGAAGATAGAGGGATGGTGCCAAGGGCTTGACCCAGTCGGCCAAAACGACGTGTCGTTTGGCTTGGCTTGGTCAACCCGCCCAGGTTGACCCATCCCTAGGGTTGTTTTTTTTTCCTCTAACCCAAAACGACGTAGTTTAAACAAAAACTATGATTACCTTTGTGTTTCATCCAGAAACGCATTTTACATCCGACGAGGCTCGAACACGACATATTACCCACTTAAAATTAATAACTCCAAGGAAAATAAATTTTATTTCCGTCACCAGAATCTAATTTTTTTCAAATTAAGGATACGAAAAATCGGGGCGTTACTGTAAGTTTTCGGTCATGCAAAATAGACAATCTAAATGCAACAAATGCACAGCGGAAACCCAGAAACACATGAAGGATCCAAGTGAAGCAACTAAACCGAACAACAAAAACAAACATACCTGAAACGGTTAGGATCTTTCACCTAACTGAAGAACCGAATCAGCTAGAGCCGGAAGGATATCCTGCTCCTCTATCGTATCCACACGAACCTTCAATCACCGGCCGAAATCGTCTCACGATCTCCAACCCCCGAGCACTCCCGAACCATAGTGCTAGCTACGGATTTCCGGGAGCTATATGTGGTGTTACTTTCTTTCTCAAAGAATGGGTGAGTGTTAGTGTGTGTTCTTACTGGTCTGAAAAACACTCTCAAGACTCACAAAAACCAGAATGCCATCAGCCAAAAACCCAAAGCATAATCTAATTATGCCACTCAATTAGTGCTTATGGTAATGGCCAACATAATGGCCCATCATGATTAAGATACCCATTATCTTGTCTACCACTAAGCACTAATGGGATTACACATCACAAGCAATCAGGTTTGGCTCAATAATTCTTACAATTATCGAATCAAACCAGCCCAA
Organism: Turnera subulata; assembly: GCA_028386065.3. Lineage (NCBI taxonomy): Eukaryota > Viridiplantae > Streptophyta > Magnoliopsida > Malpighiales > Passifloraceae > Turnera > Turnera subulata. The sequence continues at coordinate 5,019 of JAKUCV010002481.1, read as the reverse complement.
AACGCCCCTGGTCCAACCACGGTCCAACCATGGTCCAACCACACTTGGTCGAACCATGGTCCAATCATGGTTCAACCACCTGCTCGAATCAACGATTCTAAGTGTGTGACCTTGTAGGCACTTGTATTGTCCGGCAATAATTGTAAACTCATTTACAATTATAAGCAAAGAGCGGCGTCTAGCAACACTTCATTGCTACCCGAACGACAAGATCAGTACTGATTCTATATGCATCGGAACATGTCATCGTCCTTTCGTCCCATTATCAAGATTAAATACAAGACATGGAATATGTCAATCTCGCATATGTTCAATCTCGGTTTCTTGATCCTCGAGTTAACCGCGTAAAACGGATACGTATGATATCACCATATCATAATTCGAGCATGGCCATGCATTTCCGGTCCAACTCTATCAAGAAACCATCCGATAATATACCGGTTATATGGGTTGGACGAATCCCCTCTGGATCATACAAAACCCACTACACATTTATCATATACCCAATGATTACACTAAGTCTACTCATTTACGAAATAGCCAAGAGTAATATCAAAGTATACGACTCATATGTTGGGAACCTTGATGATCTCAGGTCTAATGACAATGCATATAAGAACCGCTATCGACAAATATATAACGTTCCATGTAGCGTTCTTATGTGGGTCGGTCCAGTCCACAAGTTCTCTAACTTGTACCCGTATGCAGAATTCATATCACATATAAATTCTCAACATATGCTAGTCTTAATTTATTATTACAACCCATCCATAATAATAATCGACTAGGGACATTTAAGAATATATAAATATTCTAGGGTTATAAATATGTGCAAGCGTTTATCTCATAAACGATATTTATTGGAATAACCTTAATGTGTATACATGACTACAAACAATCATCCATTGATTGGCTTTTGGGCATATTACACTAACATTCTCCCACTTGCACTAAAGCCAATCATACATGTATCTAATACCAATGAATACAGCATGACCATCATGCTTCCACTGTGTGAGAGACTCAGTCAACGGGTCTGTTACATTGTTCTCAGATGGAACTTTGCACAGCCACTGTTGTAGAGTCGGTAACTGTTCCCTGCTTGGAACTCTTCCAGCATACAGTACCATCTCCAAGACAAAAACACATAACCTGACTGCGTTCTAAAATCATCCCTGTCGGTTTGGAAGTTAGCATCTGTATAACCCTTTACAACAAGCTCATTCACGCTTCCGTAAACTAGGAATGCATCCTTAGTCCTTCTCAAGTACTTAAGGATACTTTTAACCGCTATCCAGTGACTCTCACCTGGATCAGATTGGTATCTGCTTGTGACACTCAAAGCATAAGCGACTTCCGGTCTAGTACATGGCATGGCATACATGATAGATCCAATTGCAGAAGCATAAGGAATCTTACTCATCCGTGCTCTCTCCTTAGATGTAGTAGGACACTGATTCTTTGAGAGAGATATGCCATGTGACAAGGGCAAGAATCCTTTCTTGGAATCTTGCATGCTAAACTTCTTTAGCACCATGTCAAAATATATACTTTGACTTAGCCCGAGAAGCGTTTTGGATCTATCTCTATAGATCTTTATACCTAACACTTAGGCAGCTTCTCCTAAGTCCTTCGTCGAGAAATTTTCCAAACCAAGCCTTTACAGACTGTAGTGTCGGAATGTCATTCCCAGTGAGTAGGATGTCGTCAACATACAACAACAAGAAAACAATAATGCTCCCACTAACCTTCTTGTAAACACATGGTTCATCTTCGTTCTTGATGAAACCAAACTCTTTGATCACTTCATTAAAACGAAGATTCCAACTCCTAGAAGCTTGCTTCAACCCATAAATGGATCTTTGCAACTTGGATACCATATTAGCATTCTCTGGATCGACAAAACCTTCAGGTTGTGTCATGTACACATCCTCTAAAAGATTTCCATTAAGGAAAGCAGTTTTGATATCCATTTGCCATATCTCATAATCATGGTATGTGGCTATGGCCAACAAAATCCGGATGGATTTAACCATGGCAACTGGTGAGAAAGTTTCATTATAGTCTATACCATGAACTTGTTTGAAGCCTTTCGCAACCAATCGCCCTTTATAGGTAATCACATTACCATCCATGTCGGTTTTTTTCTTAAAGACCCATTTGCACCCTATGGGTTTTACCCCTTCGGGTGGATCAACCAAGGTCCATACCTAGTTTTCATACATGGATTCCATTTCCGAATTTATGGCTTCTAGCCACTTCTTGGAGTCCGGACCCGTAATGGCCTGCTGATAGAAAGTGGGCTCATCCTCATCTATGAGCATCACATCTCCAGTATAAGTCATAAGAAGTCCATATCTCTAAAGCTCATACCGAATCCTATCCGACCTACGCGGTCCATGTGTTATAGGTATATGATTCTGATCCACAACATCTTGTGGTTCCTGTCCTTGTTCCATCTCAGCCTCTATTTCTCAAACTTCTTCGAGTTCTATTTTCCTCCCACTAATTCTTCCAGAAATAAATTCTCTTTCTAGAAAAATAGCAGTCCGAGCAACAAGCTCTTTGTGCTCTGAAGGATTATAGAAATAATACCCTTTAGTTTCCTTAAGGTATCCTACAAAGAGGCACTTGTCAGATTTAGGGCCGAGTTTATCTGATGCTTCACGTCTCACGTAAGCCTCACAACCCCAAATCCTCATAAAAGACAAATTGGGACGCTTCCCAGTCCATATTTCATATGGTGTCTTTTCGACGGATTTAGATGGAACACGGTTAAGTGTAAATGCAACACTCAATAATGCATGTCCCCAAAATAAAGAAGGAAGGTCAGCTTGACTCATCATAGAACGAACCATGTCCAATAAGGTTCTATTCCTCCTTTCAGATACACCATTCCGTTGAGGCGTACCTGGTAGAGTTAGCTGTGATACTATACCACATTGCTTTAGATGATCAAGAAATTTTCGGCTTAAGTATTCACCTCCTCGATCAGATCGAAGCATTTCAATACTTTTACCGAGTTGATTCTGTACTTCATTCTTGAATTCTTTGAACTTTTCAAAGGATTCTGACTTGTGTCTCATCAGATACACATAGCCATACCTACTGAAATCATCAGTAAATGTAATAAAGTATTGAAATCCACCTCTAGCTTGTGTCGACATCGGTCCACATACATCAGTATGTATAAGACCTAACAAGTCTGAAGCCCTTTCACCTTTTACCAGCAAAAGGAGTCTTCATCATCTTGCCTAACAAACATGACTCACATGTCTCAAATGATTCAAAATCAAATGTGTCTATAAGTCCATCTTTATGAAGTTTAGATATACGAGTCTCGTTTATATGGCCCAATCGACAATGCCAAAGATAGGTTTCATTAGAATCATTCATTCTAACCTTCTTTGTATTAACGTTATAGACAGGCGTTTCTTGGTTTAGAACATACAAACCATTGCTCAAATATGCACCACTATAATAAATATCATTGAAATAAATAGAACAATAATTGTTCTTTATTACAAATGAAAAACCTTTCTTGTCAAGACAAGAAACAGAAATCAAATTCCTGCTTATGGTCGGTACATAATAACAATCGTCTAGTTCTAAAACCAAACCACTCGGTAAGGTAAGATAGTAAGTTCCTACGGCTAATACAACAACTCTTGCTCCATTTCCCACACGCAGTCTATCTTACCCTTTGCCATTCTCCTACTCTTTCTCAGTTCCTTCACATTTACACAAATGTGAGAACCACATCCTATATCTAATACCCATGATGCTAAGATAGAGATATTAGCTTCTATAACAAAATACCTGAAGCGGAAGTCTTACTTCCCTTCTACTTCTTTACCTCTTCAAGGTAAACAGAGCAGTTACGTTTCCAATGACCGGACTTCTTGCAATGGAAGCATTGACCTTCCTTTGCAATACCACCTTTGGGTTTTAGCACTTGTGAAGAAGATGCACCAAACTTTTTGGCAAATTTCTTCACCTTGCCCTTACCCTTTCCCTTGCTACTTCCAACCATCATAATGCTGTTGGATTTGTTTGCCTTCATCTGTTGCTCAGTTGTTCCTAACATGTTGAGCAACTCAGACAAGGATTTGTCAAGATATTCATATTGAAGTTTATGACAAATTGGCTGTAACTATCCGGCAACGATTGCAGGACTAGATCAACAGCCAACTCCTTCTGCAAAGGAAAACCAAGACCCTCAAGGCTCTGAATGTATCCAATCATTTTGAGCACATGAGGTCTTACGGGTGATGACTCAGCCATCCTGCATTGGAACAATGCCTCAGAGGTCTCAAACCTCTCAGGTGTTCGATCACATCGAACGCCCCCAATTTCTCATGTTGCTTCTGAAGCTCAGAGTCCATGGTTATAAGCATAAGGCATGATGCATCCAATGCATCATCAAGAAGCTTCTTGTAAGCATCCCTTTCTGCCATAGAAGCACTAGGCACCGGTTCATTTGGAACAGGCCCTTCGAGGACATACAATTTGTTTTCTTGTTTGAGGACTATCCTCAAATTACGATACCATTTTAGGAAGTTATTTCCATTCAGCTTTTCCTTCTAAAGGACCGATCGCAGTGATATTGTGCTAGTGTTTTGTGCCCTGGAAATTCTACAACAATGATCAACTCACACAAATAAGAGTCATGCATACATAATCATTTAACAAGGAATTCTATTAAATGATGCTCCTACTACATGAATCAATACAATCATATAGGTCGGCCAAGAACCATATTTCACTACTAGATAAGTCAGCTTTGGCTATTTAGGTAGACAACTCTTGTCAATTACATCTCATGTAACTCTTGGATAGTTGAGTGAACAACACTTGTTCTTGTCTATCTTATAGACTTAGCTCAACTTCTTGCCTCTAAGTCCTTAATCCTATTAAGATGACCTAGTTAAGTTCAACACCATAATAAGCAGTTCCGATATTACAATTATCGAGTCGCACCTTGCTAGGATAAACATTGGCACTTTGCTTTGGCAAAAC